>JAPYZR010001224.1:0-23079 GCA_030522945.1 Trichopria nigra | reverse complement strand
AAGCGAGCTTCGCGCGACAGCGCGCCAGGGGTCCAGGGGGCGGAGCCCCCGGTGGGGTTGGCGGCCGAAGGCCGCAGGGGCGAAGCCCCTAGTTTTGTTGTGGAATTCGTGTCCAGTAATTTTTTTTTTTTTACCAAAATTGATAGGACCAATTATTTTCCGACGAATTTTGAAATAATTAATACAATATATGTAAAAAAAATTTTTTTTTTACTGGGCAGAGGAATGTTAATATTTATTATAAATTTGTTAATTTATTTTTTAAATTAAATTGTCGGTCTCAGTTTATTATTTTTCAATTTATGTCAAGAATACAAAGTCGTTACTTTAAGTCAATCATAAAAATTTGATAATTATTTCAACATTACGTCAAGGTCAATTTTACGTCAACAATACAAAGTCGAGACTTTATGTCAATAATAAAAAGTAGACAATTCTATCAACAATACAAAGTCGACACTTTATGTCAACATTTAAAGTCGGCACTTTATGTCAACAATAGAAAGCAGACAATTGTGTCAACAATAAAAGTCGACTTTACATGAACGAAATAGCGTCTACTTTGTATCAATAACAATAGTCGACAGTATATCAACAAAATAGACTCGAATCTATGTCAGTAATGTTGAATTACGTCAATAATACAAAGTCGACAATTTATGTCAACAATAAACAGTTGACATTTGTGTCAAGAATACAGAGTCGACTTTATATGAAAAAAAAAAAAAAAAAAAATAGTATCTACTTTGTGTCAATAAGACGAGTCGACATTAAATCAACAAAATAGACTCGACTTTGTTTACGTCAACAATACAATTTTATGCCATCAATACAAAGTCGAGACTTTATGTCAACAATACAAAGTCGAGACCTTATGTCAGCAATAAAAAGTTGACAACAATGTCAATACACTATGACTTTATGAGAGGAGAATAGAGTCGACTTTATGTTAACAACATAGAGTCGATTTTATGATGATTACATTTAGTCAAACCATAAGCAATTAAAAAAAAAAAAATACAATAAAAACATTTGCGGACACTCGTATCAAACGTAAGGAGTTCGAAGCCCCCTGATCTTTATTGCATTTTTGGGTCCATTATGATCTGAAAACAAGAACATTTAGATTAAGAAAAATAAATAAATAAATAAATAAAAAGAGATGGTTTCACGCTGGCACATTCATTTTTCCGAACAGGTCTTTGGTATTGATTTATGGATGTCTGGCACAATAATTTTCTCTGATTTACACTTTTAACATAAGCTTAATATATGCTCAATTCGGTAATAGACGTTACGATGGACCGTGTATAGCGTTTGTCATCAGCGCTTCGACGATTACATGAAATTCAGTACGCGACAAATCTAATTGCGACCACCAGAGAATATAACGTGTAAAAGTAATTCAATATTGCGTACAGTGGCGTAAAATAAAATCAAAAATTACGTAACACATTGTTACGCTTACAAAAACGTTTGACGACACGTTTCGTTACCATAACGACAAATGCACAAAGTGCGACGTTGATTGATCGTAGTTTGTAATGATTTATGATTTATGTATTAACCGCAGTGATGAATTAACAAGACTTTTCATTTGTTTCAGGTAAGGTTTTACAATTCTCGTTGCTAATGGTGTTGCTGATGAGTGCAGATGTGTAAGTTCACGACTGGTCCTTTTTAATTTTCCTAATTTTTTTGTTATTGTGGGGGAAGCAAGTTTATAAATAAGATATCTATGACGAGGTCAAATATGATTCCAAAAGATAAATGTCAAATATACCTCTTTAACGAATGCTCCAATGAATTGAATTTAAGCAACTTCAATGCATTGTTCTGGATGGAATCGCCCTTCATTTCGTTGAACCCGCGGATGCTCCTGCTCGGTCCCGATTTCTTATAAACCAGCATTAGCGCGCACAATAGCATTTTTTAATTGGACCGCCGACAATCTCACTATTCGCCCTTCCCCGGATCATATTGGGTCTGTATAACGTCGCGCGTAATAGTATTGTTTCGGTATTCCTGGAAAGGTAGCGTAGAGACACAATAGCGCAGATATAACGCAATTGGCCCAAAGGCTTCTTGTCGTTGACACTGGAAGATCCACCGCATTAAATAAAGCAACGTTACGAATTAGTTTCGGAATCTCGAACAAAAGCATCAGCCGTAAAAATCGTCGACGGCGCGTATCCACCAGCGTTGGCCAAAGCCGATCGGGGTCGTTTCGTCGTTGTTTCGGTTAGCTTTTATGACATCTCGCCCGCACCCTTTACAGACCCGTAAATGTCGTTGGAGCCGTGCTCCGGCCCGTTCCCCAGAGTACGGGCGAGCGAGCTTTTATACTTCGCGGAGCAACCAAGATGGCCGACATTCATGGCGCAGCCGACTCTCCAGGCGCTAGAGGCCAAAAGCTCCGCGACCTCCCACTGGAATAATTGATTCCGTTCGGATTTATTTCAGTCCACTAATAATTTACGGCCGCATCTCAAATAGCATCTCGGCGGGCGCGCTTTATTTTGCTCGCCGCGCTACAACGATAATCAAATAACAGACAATTGGTAGCCTGCGCGGTCGACTACTTTCGCGACTTACGCGAGACTGTCAATATTTAACGTTGTTCAGGTGCTAAAAGATCGATTCCTCTATTCAGTCTTCAAATTTGATTCATTCAATGAAACTCCGTCGTTATATCTTTACTGATTTCATCGTCGTTGTTCTTCTTTTTTTCCCATGTCGGTCATTGGCAAACGAAAGCGCACGTATAGGATAAAATTGCGAGGCTTCGCCCGTGGTACGTGACCCGTAACAGCATCACAAATGTTTGATATGCCTTTCACAGTCACACGCCTGTAACTCACACTTTCGACGCGTTCATCCCAAAGGGGGATGTTATCGGGTAAAAGTGAACACGAAAATCGCATCAGTCAACCGAGGCGCCAGACTACGACCTGGCAGTGACGAGGAAGATCAAAATACCGCGCCAGGGTTGAACGAGCTCCCGTCACTCGCTATGCTCGTGGCTCGCTCCTCGTTTGATGTGTATTTGCGGAATTGTTGCTCGGAACGTGTTTCAGTGTTTCTCGACACTAGAATTTATTTATTTTTCATTTTATGAGAGATACTTTGAAATGTTAGACACTTCATCACCGTCCAGGACGTACCTGATGGGCGTCCATTGTTCCGGAACCCATACGAGTATTGGTCATTTTGAGGACACGGTCATGATGGTGCGATCAAGTGACCCAGTACTACGAAGTCTCCGGACGGTGAAATGGGAGGCGATGAACTGAGATGGGCTGAATCGTGGAGCACTAGTCTTCTTAAACAGGAGAGCTGATATTTATCCACACTTATAACAGAATTGAATATGCAAGATTTGCACCATCAGGAATTCACGGACCGTAAATCAAATGCAATCCACTGAATTGAATCCCAGTGAATCGATCGGGCTATTAAATGATCGGCTCGAAACTCCCAATGGGGAAATAGCGGGGGAGACGGCAATCAATTTAAGGTAGACCCAGACCAACGTTTCAAACAGAAGAGTGAATGCGTGGTTACTAATTCTAAGACCTACCGAATTAAAGGCAGGGTGGTGGATCCGTAAGAGCTGGACGCGGATGCAATTGTCTGTAACGTCTAATAGATTTGTACCTGATGATCGTCCCGTTAATATACTGCAAGGATCTTAGGAGACTAGAATCTTCCGGCGATAGAATAAAAAGTATAAACATTTGTAAGAATGATAAAGGTGAAGTATCAAGATGTTATTAATAAATAACTTGGGCATTTTTGTCGCTTAAGAACAGATCAATACGCTCGATTTTCCGGTGAAAATGGGCGTGATTCTCTCGAGTGCCAGATCCATTATTCGTACCAATTAGGACCGGTAAAGGAGCAACGTTATACAACGTGGCGTAAATCGCGGCGGCTTCAGCATAATGCCGAGCACTTTAATGGAGAGCACACCCCGTTGCGGCTACGGACCGGCGAACGTGTTATTTTATTTCACCCGACCTGAAGAATGAAGGTCATTCTTTTTGTCGTCAGTTGCATTATCGCGTAAAAAAGAGAAGAAAAAAAAATCATCTACATCGTGGTGGTAGTGGTGGTGGTAAAACCCTTCGCACAATGGCCTAATGAATTATTCCCTGTCAGCTTCTTGCCTCGTCTTTAATTCAAATGTTCGAATTCCTCCGACAACTGGAAATCCTCGTTACGCCAGTTATTTTAACCGTATCGAAATTTATAGCACCTTTACACGCGCTTATCGGCGAACATAAATCAGCAAACGTCGAATTGTTGAAGTTGTCGATATAAAAGTAAAGAGAGCGCCTGGCATGCAATTATCACACGTCCTGCCTGGGTAGATTGCGTCATATTTTATACGTTAAATTCGCCTTAGATTGGAATTTAGCGAATCGGATATTAAATATAGAAATCGTTTGTAATTCTTTGCGCAGTTTACCGATGATCGATGAGAAAGGACTTTTATAACGTTTTCGTGCCTTTTACATCAAGTTGTTCCGAAACGACATTAAACACTTGAAATTGTTGTGCAGCTGGCCGCTATATTCGCAAAGCCGTAAGAGGATTATGTTTCAACGGAGGCGTCCCGTAGTTTCAACTAAGTACGACCGATACGGTTACTAATATACCGAGACGGCATCAACCGTATCACGGGCATTAACGGAAGAATATCACCTTAACAGCGATAGCGACTGTACGGTCGATACCGAGATGATAACGTCGGTCTAGATTCAAAACATTTCACTCAATCGATATCATGTAATTGACCAGAGAGAAAACCACCGTTACACCAATCTCGTTTACGTAACATCCGTATTTGGACCCTATACGTCAATGAATGTCAAGTGCTGGGTGTATTGGACGTACGGAAAGTCCTAAACGGGTGCGTGGATTGGAGGAGGTCCAGCCCATCCTCATCTGGAGGAACAATGGAAAACCCAACATACGCTATTCGGGTTCTCCATGATTCGAAAGATTAACCTAACCTCGAATGTAACGTTGGATCCGCCGTACAAATTGCTACCATCGTCAATCACGTGTAATTGTGGACTCGTCGGCATAATCCGATCAAGAATCACATTCGAATAATGCCTAGAATAAACCGGAGGATAAACGGTTAAGAGGCTGAAAAAGAGTTCGGAAAAAAGAATTAGTGGAAGAAAGATTAACGGCTCTCGGATTACAAGGTAGCGAGACGATCACCGGCTCTATCTAACGATCCGAAATACGATGGTCGTAACCAAACTAATTCGCGATTGTTACGAACGAACAGTCGCGTCGACTATCCTGTGCGGTCCCATCGTCAAAATGTAACCGCAAGAACAAGAATCGACCTCGACGGTTGCTCTCCCGGGTCTAATTACGTGGAATCGCGAGATCCAATTCCGAGATTGAGCGGATCCCGAAGCTTTAGGAACGAATTCCCGATGTCGTGATCGACCTCCCCGTTTCCTGCAAAGGCTATGTCAAAAAGTGCTTACTCGATTAGAGCACGCGCGTGCGAGAGAGAGAGACAGAGAAACGTCCGAATCGATAAAAGCTACCCCATGGCCCTCGCTACCTTCGATTCCTGTTCTCCACTTTATTTAGTTGTACTTCAGCGTTCATCGAAACCCGGTGGGAACGAGCCACGCTGAGAAGACACGACTGCGTTTCTAAAGTCTTTAGCGAAGTTTCCAAGATTCGCAATTCGAAAATGTGCCCTAACGAACGAGAGGAACTTTCGGAAGTATCGGAGAAAACGGTCGAATTATGAGCAATGGTCTTTCGAACATTATGAGTATATATACTTTGAGATTACCATTGATGGGCAAAAGTTTTTTGCCGAATTACCATTCCACACTATTTGTCAAGTAATGAGACAAAAGGCACACTACGAAGACGGTGCATAGTTCTAGTGACAATATTTAGAGAGGATCAACATTCTTCTAAAATAGAAGAACAAAACGTGGAATATTTTTTTCAACATCTCCACAGGTTTAACATTACTCTTCAGGAAGACCTCGACTAAATCATCTATTCTCTAGACTACATGGGTACTTTTCGGACTAGTCGAAAAAAAAATGATACAGCAAACAATGAAAAAGTGGTACGTGAGGCAAGCTTCGCTTTACCTTACCGAACATAAAGTTGGGCAATTCCAGAACGTGACCCGATTCCCGAGCATCCCTGTAATTCTATTAATGGATCCGCGAAAGTAAGGGACTCAAAGGCGCCTTTATTGGCTGGTTAATAATTCCGTCGTAGCAGTAGCGTCGGCATTTTTCGCGATGGATGAGGAACAAGTAAAGGTTTGTTTTCATTTAAACAGAGGCTAGTACTGGGTTATATACCTGTTGCTTCGATTGTCGCCATATGGAAATCCAGTCCAGTAGATGTTTCGTACGGACGAGATATTTTTCGGCAAAGTGAAAACATTGACGCGAAAAGTGCGATTCCCGAAAGTAACGGAGCGGAGCTCCAGTTTCGTCGAAGATGAAGCATTCGATAGCTGGTAAAATCACTCATAAGATAGATGAGAGCCTCGAATCCAGCCTCTGTCGCGATTGGTTCAACGTCACGCGAACTGGTCGTTCATCACAACTGGACGACAGTCGAATTGAGTGTTTCGATTGAAAACCAGAGGCACTAAATCAGAGACCAATATCGTGAAATCGTGAAAAGCTGTTTTTTATTGCAGTTTGAAAACTGCCGTAGCATATTAAATTTCCAGAGCAACAGCACACTTTAAAATTGGAAATCTCGCACGCACGGTACGTGTCGCGTTGCGCACTCGTGTAATATCACTGCTGTGGCACTACACCCGTGTGTGAGAAACGTATTATCGATCAGGATCGGAACAAATCTAAACTGCTGGAAAGCTCGTTGCGTATATCCCATCGGGCATTCTGCAGCATCGCCCTCTCAATCGCCGCTTTGAGCGGCCCTGGGACTCGCGCGCGAATCCATTCATTCCGATACAACGTCGTATATCTTCATTAAATCACGAAACGGGACGCATTTCCCCCGTCGCTTCGAATTTATCAGGAAGAATTTATTTCGAGCACTTCCACGAAGTTCCCGGGTTTATTGTTCAAGAAAGATTCGCTTCCACCGAGTGTTAGCGGTCTCGACTTCACTTTCCTCGTGTATCGCGCCACGTACTCGTTTCCGTCTCGTCGGATGTGCGGCCAACTTACCGCAAGCTTGAATACCGGGGAAAATAACGTGAAAAATGCAGGAGCATATAAAATATTACAGACGCCGCGTCGAGCTGAATTGGAATCTTTTGAAAATGGACTGTATTACTCAGGAACGTTTCCTCCCTTCGATCGCGACAGTAGCGACGACCGTCGGATAGCCGTATCTCATCTAAATAATACACGATCAACGATCGATGATCAAACGTCAAGATTCGTCTGTCCGAGAGGACCATTAGGGCTCGTAAGACTTCGAAGAGGCGGTATGGTACGGGAGATTAAGGATTCTTGTCACTTATTTTTATGCACTTCTGTTTATCACGGCTGTTTAGGACATCTCTAGGCCGAGCGCCACCTCTTATGGGCTCACATTCGAGTGTATGCAGACAATAGGAAAACCGCAGAAAGAATGTCATTACTTACAGTCGGTCCCAGGATCAGGGTTTGCGAAATGGGCAAAGTGGGGATGTACATTTCAAATGTAAATTGGACGACTTTTCACCCAAATCTGCCACAGGATGATTTTCTCGTCATCACTATTGGCCAATATTTCATGCGGTAATACTGGGAAGATTTCAAACGGAAGGTGGTTGAACTCGCTGAACTCGTCTTTTGCAATCGGTCGTGCAATGTTTTGTCCGCTATTAAACTATTAAATCTTGCAATATAGTCTAGGAAACCTCGATAATGGAGGAATGTACCAATTATACAAATCATTATTGCAAATAATGGCGAGGTCAACGAATATGAATCAGGTCGTTTCGAAAAGGCGATTCAATTTTAAAGTATCAGGCTGCAGCAAAGAGCATGTCGATACTGGAATTTAATAAAATGCAAGACGATTCCAAGGCACGTGTTTTCCGGCTCCTCCATCCTTTCATCAGCAAGCTGCGGCAACGCCGTCGTCTTCGCCCACCTGGTATACGACGTTCATTTTCGTCCGAGGTCGGAGTTCATTTTATCCCGGCAATCTGTAGCCTTGTCTTTCAGACGAGTAATGGGGTGACCTAGCCGGGTGTGTCACCGTGCGTGTGGTAAAGGGCGCATACGTGTGCGATATAATTTATGATTAGAGCTTAACACAATGCTTGAACGTATAACGCAAATGCAGGGAAGCGCATCGACGCACCAAAACCGTTTTTCCCTCCGTGTTGCGCCGTTACGTCGTTTAATATAAGAACTGGCGACATTGGTCAGCCCGACGTTTAACGAGGATCCGTGAACGCCCAATTACCTTCGCAGTAAAGTTTTCATTGGCTTTGAAATTAAGACAACAAAGAGGACATTTCGTCGTTTACGGACAGTTTCAACTTCGGATGCTATTCAATGAAGACATTTTTACATTAAAGTCTCGCAAATGCATGGAGCATCTTACAGTCAATCAGTGTATTCGAGAGTGCGCCCCGTTCGATCGGAAGTTCTATTTTCGGAAAGTACGGAAGGGCGTAGGCTCTCGAGGCGAAGCTTGCGCACCCTTAGGTCTCGGCGTCCTTTCGTTCTTTCGCCATTTTCCGTCTTTTCCCTGGCTTCTAATATATATTCACTCGCGACGCGTCGTGCCTCGAGAAAACTCTCACGTGTTTCATCGATGTTTTTTTCCTCTTCTTCTTCTTCTTTCTTCATTTTTTATTAATTACCATGAACTTCGTTATTTTGTTGTTGTTGTTGTTTTGTCTACCCCCAATTACGTTACTCCCGCAAGTGACGCGACGATCCCCGCGGCGGTACTTGGGATCTACCTTGAGGTGCACGTTTCAAATAATATGCAAATCACAAATGTTACGTACAACCAACGCACGCACGCATGACGTCGACGACAAAACTGTTACTCGATACGGAGAATTTAGACGTGAACTCGCGAAGTAGTTGGTCGATTTGCATACGCACCTGATGATACGAGAAGCGGCTTCATCGTTATAAGAGTGAAATGCGTTGGTTTTCCGTTCCATCTTCCATCCGTCATCCATCCCAACAGACACGCGTCTAGAAATTGAATTCTAAATAGTCACGCGTAGATGCATGGATGAATTTAACATGGACGTATCCGAGCGTGTAACTAATTCACAAGCATCCGTGACGTCACTGCATCCCGACGATCCATCCGGGAACAATGGCACGTGCCGCACACAAGCATCCACCACGCAAGCACGCCGCCTTCGAAATCCCATTCCCAAACAAGCACGTATATACGTATACCAGCGATATAAAGTTTTCGATTATACCGCAAAACTTCTCGACATCCTAGAAATTTACGCGCGCGAATTCCGCATGCGAGCCTCGAGGTTTTTATTTTTGCGTATTCGCACCGCGAAAGATTGCCGAAGATCCCCAAAATAATGGCACATGATCTTTCTTCGCGATCGAGAAACGCGGCAGAAATCGTAAAGGGTTTTCTTTTCATTTCCCCTCCCCTCCAAATACGTACACAGGTATATACGTAGGTTTACGCTCACACCCGTCAAACCAACCAACCAGCCGTTGGGTGGAGGTGGAGGAGGTGGAGGAGGAGGAGGAGTAGTACACGGGGACAACGGTGGAAGCGTATACACGTATACCGGGAGCTTTCTCATCCAGTCGTTTCAGGTCGAACGGGGTTGGGGCAAAGAGATGGGAGACAGAGGGATGAGTTCGCTCGATGCAACAGGCCCCCTATATCGACCGGGTTGGCGCGCTCGAGGGGGGGTGGACTCCCCCTTTGATATCCAACTCCTCGGAGGCGCCGCTACCGTAACCCCATGCAAACGGCACCCGGGCGCGCACTTGCACGGTTCCCTATGATTTCTCGCTTGTCTTATATATCTTCCTTCTCGCGCTTCGGTGCCTCGTTCGTTTCGACTCTTTATCACTTTCCATCCTGATTTCTTGCCTTATACGCCGATCGATTTTTCCCCGACGCATTATACCCTATACGCTTCCGCCATTGCTCATTTGTGCGTCGCAACTGGTTGCGAGGAACGAGAAATCCCCATGAGCCGGTGAAAATCATAATCGCCTTAACGTTAGTTATCATGGTAATTGAATCGCGGCATTAATTATAAATTTAATTATAAACATAATTGTACATTGGATTTTTTTGTTTTTGTTTTTCATTAAACGTGCGCGTAAAATTTTTAATGAAAATTTACCACGTTCGCATCGAGCAATACATGAAAACGAGTTTGTAAAATTGAATTCATTTAGAAAAATTTCTGTCGAAATACTCGGAGAAAGTTTGCGAGATTAATACAAGGGAAACATATTTTGATTTATCAACGGGAAAGAACTGTAATATCAATTGTTTATTTTTCGATGATAATGTTTATATACTTTCAACAGAAATATTTCCAATAATATCGTTTTATTCAAACTACCATTCGATATCGAATCCGTCGACCTATATTTTCCCTCGGTAGTCTAAGTCGTCCCTTTCGTCATATATTTCCCGCAACTTATCTTTCATTCTGCCTAAAGCCTCGACGACCCTATTTTCCTGACCCCGGTGTCCTTCAGTTCGTAGTTTCGTTTTTGTTTTAGTTATTTTTTTTCTGTATATGGAATGACTCTTCTTCTACCACGCATGTCGCTGCCGTAAATCCCTTTTCAACTCGCTCGAAAGAGAAAAAAGGATGATAGGTATACTTCTTATCGGAGACGCCCGCTGAGTTGTTTCCTTCACAGTCTTCAGATATATACTAATCAAATTTTGTTTATCACCATCCACAACTTCTTTTCCTTTATATAGTTGTATGTTTATTGACGTTTTAGAATTTGCATGAAAATGTTCAGTTTTAATGTATTTCTTGAAAATTGTTTGATAAAATAGAAATGAAGAAAATTCGACGAAGTTACACGAGGATACGAATTCGTCGAAATGAATTCATCGAAATGAATTCGTCGAAATAAATTCTACGAAATGATTTGGTCGAAATGAATTCGTCGAAATGAATTCGGCGAAATGAATTCGACGAAAAGATTTGGTCGGAGTGAATTCGTCGAAATGATTTGGTCGGAGTGAATTCGTCGAAATGAATTCGGCGAAATGAATTCGTCGAAATGAATTCGTCGAAATGAATACGTCGGAATGAATTCGTCGACATAAATTCGTTAATTGTAGGAAATGATTTGGTCGAAATGAATTCCACGAAATAAATTCGTCGAAATAAAAAGAACGTACATACTTTCACCGAGCTGTAGCTGCAGGTTTATCAGTAATGTATAGAAACGTCAACGATTTTCAACGGACTCGAACATTAACGCGAAGTAACATATTGTCCAAGTTTGATTTCGATTCTGATGCAGCCATTTCGAATTCACATTATTCAAATGCAACGACGAAATTCACGGCCTCAAAAACTGAGAGGCAACTACTATACCCATACGATCAAGAAAGTTCCACTAGTGTTGTTATGCATGCTATTAAAACCTAATTGGTTTCTCGATACCAAACGACGAGACCATTAAACAGGGTTTCGAGGACACCAAATGTTCTTCGTTCAAGACGTAATACATGGTCATTGTTACTTATGTTCTACAAACGATACGGCCAGTACTAAGTTCATTTTACATTCGAAAAAAGCTATCCAAGTGATATATAACAAGTGATGTTCAATTAGTCCATGTCTTTAGCATATTGGAAATGTATACGACTACATCTAGCGTTTTCTTCGTAAGTTTCTTTTTCGAAAATTTCCAAACTCGATGTATTTCTCAAAGATAATCGCGATGATTCGATTAAATTTTCACAGGCAGACGTAGAGAGACAGTCACTAATTGGGTGCGACGCGCGTCTAGTTGTTGGCGCTTATTGCCGTACCGGAAAATCCATTTAATTAAACCGTGTCACGCTTAAGTTGAGTGCACGTGTATCTTCATCGAAGTTTCTTTGTAACTTCGATGCGGTTCGAGATTCTCGAATTCGGATTCAGTCGTGGATTTGCATTGTCGCCTGCAGCGATCATGCTGATTCACGCGATAACGTGTACGACAAAAGAGTAACGGTAACAGAAATTGAATTTCGAAATCTCCTAAGCTTCTTAAACGAGAATTCAACATCCTGCGGTATTTCATAGAGACCCATCTTCATTCCTCCTTTTCAACTCTGACGCGAATCCACATTTCGTAGAGGAGTGCACTGATGATTTTGATCATTTTGACAGGTCTCCATTATTGAAATTAGTTTATTTCAATCAAAAGCCAAAGCGCGCAATTGTTACATCCTCGAATTCATTTTAAGCCTATATCTGTTAGGTTCAATTTCGTAATGCATACAGAAGAGATTTTTGAGCCACTCCAAGGCAAGAGGGTTAATCAAGATTCGTTCATGGATGATGCAAGGACATTGGAAGGCGTGTAACTCGGGAAGCGGAACGGCAATTATTAATGCCGCAAGGCGCACCTGGCACGAGAGCCAGCTACCAATATCGCAAAGCTTCCCTTATCAGAACGAAAGGCACGAAATGGAATTGGGCAAATCCATTTCGGTCATCAATCATGCCTCACGTCCGCGAACGGTCCATTTAGCGGTACGCGAGCGGGCTTCGACATTCGCGTAATTGATAAAGATGCAGGCTATATAACAATGCGACCTTATTCGTACGAAAAGAAACGGATTAATATTCACATTGATGAATGATGCCGATGTCCATCACGATTTTAGACTGTTTGGCAAGGTATTCGTATTAGAGGGGCGGGGGGGGGGGGGGGGGGTCACGACGCGTGTTAACCATATAAACGTTAGGGTAAGACTAGGTCTCCCCGGAGTGTCCTTAATTCGGGACAGAAGGGGGTAGAGGTGCTACCCAATAGTGCGCAGTAGTTTTCCGCACGCACCAACTATCACTTTGGATTGGTGGAACTAACTAGTTAGTCCACTCCCCCGTTGTTGGACCTCCCGTTTCTAGGCTTCAGGATCCATGCGGATTACTTTAGGATTACTTCATGCATTCAACTAATCGTATCGTTGGACCAGTTGCCCAAGAATCCCTTTCATCGTACAGGAATTTGCAAACCAATGAAATTCCACGAAGAGCACCAGACTCGTGAAGTATTGGGCAAGCTATGCTCGGTTGAAGGCTTTTAAGAGGTGGAGGAGTGATAACAATTTACGGAAGAAAAAATGGATAAATAAACTGAAAAACAGCGGGACCTCAAGAGAACCGTTGAAGTATAATTTAAAAAAGTAGCGGATTTCAAGGATTAAACGGGCCGCGGAACTTTTTAATTCGAAGAATTGATAAAAGCGTCAATTAAATGAGCGTGCACACACATGGAATCGCGGCTCACGTTACGATCGTGAACGACGGCGGCGTCGTATACATGCGGAAAGTGCAAAAATAGTGCATAAATGAAACGTACGCCGGGCACGCGACGTCCTTTCGATTGCGGAACGTTTTGCGCTTTGCGTGACGCCGCGATGAGGATTGAGGATTTGCCCGAGTTCCTCGTCGGGGCCATCAGACATTCGCGGCGCAAGGCGGTCTCAAATCGCTTAAAAGCAAGCGAAAGATCGATTTCTCGGGGATTAAACTCGCTGAGCTCTACTCCAACTTCTCTGGCCGACGATGCGCCTTTCCATCGGTTACGAATCTCCAGGCGGAGGGAAGCTGACGGAACGCGCAAAAAAAAAAAAGAAAAGACAAATCGGCAAACCGCAGGCAGTACATATAACACGGATTTATTTCTGTATTTCTCGTCATTTTTCCACGTTACACTCGGGACATGTCGTGGCGACTATCCAGGATTTTGCGCTTATAGGTTATGATGACGGATGTGTCGAATTTGTACGGAATCCGACGGTTACCGGCAGACAATTTTCAAGGAAAGAACCGCGAGATGATGTTTCATACATCACCAGCGGACGAATGTACTTCATCAGAAGAAACTCTGGTATGGATGGACTTTGTCTATTTATGAAGTTTCCAAAAAAAAAAAATTTTTTTTGGCAAATCGCGCAATATAGAATTCAATTCTCTTCTCATGCGTATATACACTTCATTCAACCCTCAAGTGGCCGTAAAAGCACGGCGCGCCCGGGTATAGAAAGGAAGTCTTGACTCCTTGTCCGCAGCCGTCGTCCTTCTCCACTCGATTCACTCCTCCACTCTACTGCCCTGATGGGTATATCTCTCGCTCCTGTCACGCCACGGCATCTGGTGCACGGTTAATATTCCCAACAATGGGAAAATCGATGGCGCGGTGTCGTTGCGGCTGAATGGGAGATACTACACTTTATCGCTGATATCATCGGTATAATATCCGACCGCCGTCTGACAGTTAACAGGAACGATACGTTTCTCCCTTGCTGGGCTCTCTTGATTTTTCGTTTTAAAGACCTCAAAAGGAGCAGGGCTCCCAGGTTGATCGATCGATCGAGCGCCATAAAAAAAAAATTGGGCCCGCGATAAATCAGTCATATATAAAGGTCGTTACAATGGCGCGGAGCAGAAAGGAACCCATAAAATAGTTGGGTCGATCTTTTACTGCAATTTGATAACGTCGCGTTACATTTTACTGTAGTTTTAATGCATTCGCAAAATAACTCGAGCGAATATAAGGAGACGGCGTACTCTGTCGGCGAGCCTGGCTATGATCGTTAAAACTCGTATCGATTCGGCTTTGAAGTAAGTAACTTCATAGTTGTTGTGTGTATATATCATTTGACAATTTATATAGCGTCGAATATCGTCTTCCTTCGACGATATTCGTAAAACAACGATTTATTTCAATGAATATTCGATGAAAAAAAATTCATCGGGAACAACATTTTACGGGGAAATTCGTCGTGTGACAATTCGTGGAATAGCAAGGCTCAGCTTGAGGGAATGCGAAGAACCGATTCGCGGAAAGGAATTCGCCGAAAACTGTTTGTTGTTGACAAGTAATTCGACGCATAATTGTTACAAGTGTATAGTCGACCATTTTGTTCTTACAATTCGTATATATTTCGAATTCGTCGAGAGATTCGACGTGCTTCACACCATGAAATTACATTCCTTCCAGAGAAATTCGCGAAACAAGAATTTATCGGGAAACAAAAAGCTTTACGGTGAAATTCGTCGGACGATTCCAATCTGTACAATTTCTAAAATAAATTCGTAGAATAATAATAATAAGTCGATTCAAGTGATTCGAAGAAAGAAAGAAGTGATTGGAAAAGAATTCGCTGAAAATACTTTCTTTGAAAGTAAAAACAATGACTCGTCGTAGTAGTCGACAGCTTTGTTCATCATTACAATTCGTTAATTCGAATTACTCGAATACTGCAGGATAGCTGTCCCATTCGGCAGTAAGACGAAATTAATGAGAGGATTGATCGTCAAATACGTTATGATGATGATATACTCGTTTTAGGTCTTTCCTCATTATATCATCTTTTTTTGGCTGTCGGACGTTTCATCTTCCTCTTCCACTTTTCATCCTGATTTTCGACTCTTTCTTATGTCCTGTGTCGAGACTGACATATTTTCATCCTGCTTCCGTAGGACAATTAAAATGTAACGAAAACGTGATTAATTCAGCCACGTGATTCGGATCTACCGTATACAAAATGTTGATCGTCGTTTTTACTCCTCGCAACTTTATAGACATTTGATAAACGCAATTACATATTTCGCAGTATTATATATACTTTTATAATATTTGTTTTATAAAGTAATGGATTGCCTAAATGCGGATGAGAACGACGAGGAGAATTTGCAACATGCATCATCGGCCATTGAAAATTGTTTACGAAACAATCCTCTATAAAGTTTGATCGGGAATACTGGTAAAATATGTAGTACCGTATATATGTGTAGTATCCTCTCAAAGGAACGAAAAATTCAAGCGCATTGGAATTTTCATTATACACCGCTGTAATTTCTGACATAGATGAAAAATGTCGGTTATTTTGGGTTTTGTTTCGTGGAATTATTACTTCCTTGAAATTAATTCGTTGAAAGATTCGTCGAAAGTTGTCCAAAAACAATTCCAAGAATTAACAACGATTCGTCGAGTTCAATTTTCGAATTTCGATTCAACGAAAATATCTTTCGAAGGACGAATCAACGAACGCGAAACAACAGAAAGAAATCCACACAGAAGAATTCTTCGACGAACCACAATGTTAGAAGTTATTAGAAATTCGTCGGATTGAATTCGTCGAATATATAATGTAGGTCGTTCTCGTACACATAATATTCGACCTTGTGGAAAATATCAAGGACAAAGAAATCCAAGACGCAACAGTTTAATCGTAAACATGTGTATGGTTTCCGAACTTTTTTGTACAAATTTTTCATACAAAGGAAACTTTCGAATATTTCGTTTGTGCGATCTCAATACTAGATCAACGTGTGTCATTTGTTGTATATATGCAGTAATTTATAACTGTAATGTTTCTTTTGCGTCTATATACCTTTTGTGTTTACTGTTTGTTTGTTTGTTTATTTCGCGCACAAATTTGCAACCTCGACTTGTCACAAAAACAACAAGAGAAAATAAGAGGAGAAAGGAAGAATTTACGTATCATATAATGCGACGGAAAAACATCACATGTGTATCATATAACGGTCGTTGTGTATTCCGCCCGGTCCGATGGAACGTCTGCTTTCATTTCTCCGGTAATAAAACGTAAATGTATACTTTTTTGTTTTATCCATGTTTATTCGAACCGTAAATGAAAGGTATTAATTAAAAGAAAAACAAATGTCTTTTTTTTTTTGAAAATTCCTGGAGGAATTTGTCCAATGCCTAAATATATCTCATCGATTTCATCGTTTCTTTTGTTTGACGGTTGAATCGACGAAACTTTGTCGAGTTATTTATGAATTTCTTCTTTTTTTCTTTTCTTTCTTTCTTTTAACAATTTCTGTCGAAAATCATTCGAAGGAAAGTCAGCGTCCTTTAGCGCTTCCCTTTAAGACGTCGTTTCGCGGCTTCCCTTTTAATAAAGTTTCGCTCAATACAATCGCAACGGGTCCGGAAATAGAAACTGGAACCCTTGGAAACGCAGAAACATTGAAACTTGAATTTTGCGAGGGAAGCAACGTTTGTCATGTTCGAAAGTTACGTAGGTACCACCGTAAAGCAAAAGTCTCGCACTTTTCGTGAAAATGAAGAATTCAAAAACTTTTGCCGAAGGTTCCGAAGGATTCTTAACAGATAAGGGAAGCACAGCGAGCCATTTATACTTGAATTTTAAATATGTTTACTCGGATTTTTCCGAGACATTCGTTATATATATAACTTGTAGAATTAAACGAAAGTGCAATGAAGACTTATTTATAAATTAACGCAATAATACAGGCAAGGAAATAAAAACCTTTACGGCACTTGTTGTTTTTGGGGTCGCTGGATATCGGATTTGGCAACAGATTTTCAAAATTCAAAATGGCCGATCCAATATGGCGGATCGAGAATTGGAAACATTAGGGAAGGCACGCAAAAATATCTGCTCGGGAGTTTTCGGGGTCGCTGGACACGAATCAGGCAACAGATTTTCAAAATTCAAAATGGTGGATCCAATATGGCAATGATCCGATAAGCTAAGTGACCATAAGTCGTGACTAAAATGATTAAAATTCGAAACAATTGAACAGCAACGGAAATATAGCTAATATGGTCTATAATGAGACGAAAGGAAAAATCAATTAAAAAAATTAAATTAGATAAAAACGTTTCGTCGACGCGTCGCAGAGATTATAAGCAGGTATAGCAGCCCCAGACCCCCCAGATCGCTCACCCAGCGCTTCAGCTAATTTCGCCTACATATATAGTCATCGTAGCCCCGTCGTCGTCGGAGTCGTCGTTCCCCGGGGAATTTTCGACGGGCAAGTGCGGTAATATTTTAGTACGGCGGCGTTTTCACGCCAAATTACACGAGAATAATCAAAGAACGCTCTCTTAGTGCCCTCGGCGGGGGTTGGGGGGGGGGGGGGGGGAAGCCGGCGTTATCGCCATTAAAATGCTTATGCTTTTGGAATTTTCTTTTCCATTCATTTTTCCATTTTCTACCCTCAGAAGTTCTTCCTTCGTCTTATCCGGCTGTTAAAAAATATTCACGACACAAACACACGCACGCACCCCGCGAAAGATCCGGAGCTCCCTGCGGTTCCTCTCTTTTCCCCGTAATTAAATTCGTCCGCTTACGAGGTGGAGGGAACTGTCTGTTTTATGCATCGCGAAGTCGAGGCCGTGATATATAGTACTCTTGGATTGGATACTCGATGTCATTGTTTGTGGCTTTCCACGATGGATTTTTCGATTTCGGTTGAATTTTGATGAACAATGCAAAGAATAATATACGAGCAATGGTATAAACGAGGTAAACGCGATAATAAGTAAGAATGCTCTGCACGATTCGTTAAAAGTTCCAAGTAGGTCAAAACGAATCACGTTCTAGTCGAATGGTTGCGTTCATTATTTGTTTCCGTCCGTGCAAAAGGGGTACGTTTGCGAATGAAATGTGTATCACCTCATTATACTCTTTATCACTTTTTCCGCAAAAATCGTAAAGAAAGTAAACATTCCATCCGCCATGACAATTCATCGTTTTTGCGAATTGTCTTTCGACAAATATACTGCAGAAATGGCCCCGGGACCGGGTGTACTTGGCATAGGGTTTTCTGCAGTTTTCCTATGCCATTGCACGCACGAATGTGGGAAGATCAACGTCACAGAGACTCGCCCTTAACGAGTTTCATTTACATTACTTTCATTTTCATGACATTGGTCCGCCATATTTAATTGCGCAGAGATTTTACAACATTTCATTCGCCATTTTGGATCTTAATTCACTACCGAAAAACGGAAAATTATCGGATCATGTCATCGGACCTATCTAATCATATAAATTTTAATAAAGTCTTACCCAAAGTGCACTTGGACGTCCAGTGGACGTCCACTTTACTTCCGTGTATATTCTTTTTTTTTTAAATAAACGGAAAAAGGTCGCCTTTTTTACGCATTGTAATAAAAGTGTTTGATACACAAAAACTAAAGGATATCATTTTAAAATCGCGGTAGCCAAAAGTTATAGGCTAAATTTAAAAAAATTTCTATCGATACTTTTAGTCAATACCAAAGAATGTTGCACGGCATAGTTTATATTCTGTTTTATCCTATGCCACAGTCAAGTACTATTAAACGGATGAAAAGTTCATGTACTTTGGACGACCAATTTACGTCTACATGTCCATGGATAACAATTGCAAAAATGGGACATTAAAAAATCATAGGATACCAATATCCAAACGTGTTGCTACTATTGATATTTTCAGTAAACACCAGTGAACCAAACCTGGCATAGGTATAGGTATATGGTTTTTTTTCGGTTTTCCCTATGCCACGGTACACGCGAATAGAAAGAGTGTAATCGACTGCGGATGGAACCGGGGACGTCATCCCGTTATATCAGACGACAGACATCATAAAAGTGTGGAGAAAAATGTAAGAATGTCATTAAACCGAAAAAAGTTTACTGCTTACTTGGTACCCTTGGTACGAAGACAACGCGATTAAACAACGCGAACCCAATGTTTGGAATGATTTCCCGACGTTTGTAACCGATCCGCCGAAAATTAAGTAATACCCCTTAAGTAATACGCCCCACCACCCCTCCTCGACATAGTGACGGTATTCAATCCAGTTAGCTCGCTTTACAACAACTTTTCGTGCGATAGAAAAGTTGACCGCCTTGAATGAAAGCAGGTGTAATGAATCGTCGACAATCGCGCTGAATCTGGAAAAAACATAATGTCGTTCCTGAGAATACCCCGAAAAAGTATTATTATTTTGAAAAACGTTGCGAACGACTGTCGTGAACGCATTTCTCTCATCATTACAATGCAGCACGATTCCTGCTGCGGGAATAAAAGAAAAAAAAAAATTATTACACCACCTCGCGATCATATCTTTGATTTATTATGTTACTTAGGATTTTCCCTTCTCGATTTTCTTCCTTCCTTTTTCCCCTCAGCCGGTCGTTCCATTTCGTTTAATCTCTTTCGCGCTTATTATTCCACTCTATTTTCCCGTGTTTCCTTTTGCGCCATTGCACGTCTCATCCCTTTATCACTCCACGTGCGTCCCCTATTCATCAATTTCATTTTTCCGCGTGAGCTCTGTTTCTCTCTCCCTCTCTCTCTCACTCTCTATGTCCATATCCCTCTCCCTTTGGCATTTCTTTCATCTCTTTCTCGTCGTAATGTGCCATTCTCTCGAATTTCTTTTGCGGTGTCTCGGTATCCGAGCGTGCCTGAAATCTCGTTGATTGTTTGCTCGCTTCAGCGACGTCGACGTCGCGACGCGAGTACCCTAGGCGGCATTTCGGCCGCACTCTCATTCACCCTCTCTGTCTCTCACTCACTCTCTTTCTCGCTCTGACTCTAACAATGCGTCGGTGGTTAAATGCGAAAGGAAAGAGGAGGAGAAGAGACAGCCTATACCATCACCCATTAGGAAATGAGGCTTCCCGCTCGTAACGAAGTCCCGACTAACGCGCGCTCTTCACGTATATACCAGCCACAGCCCCCACCCCCCGCCCCAACCTCCGACACCCCCGTCGGCGACTAGGGCTGCGGGGGACATTTACCCCCCGCGTCGCTCTACATCTCGCCGGACACGCAATAGCGGCGTCGTTATGCCCGCCGGGACGCGAGCTCCCCTCGGCCTAGAAATTCCCGTATACCTCATCGCCGCCGCAATTTGCGGAGAAGGGAATTTGTTTAGAGGACGACGAAACGGCCCTTTTTATCGTTCCTCGTCAACGGCGACGAGACCGTTGCGGCTATGCGATATTTTCTAATCGCTGACTCGACGTGGTTCGGGGGTTTACACCGCAAGCTTTATCGCGATCCATTAAGGACGTCCCTCCAATTGCCTGCGGGAATGCTGACGTTTTACGTCCCGTGTACTTCTTCTCGCGGCCAGCTTAATTTCATTACAAGCTCGCATTTTAGAAAACGTAGAAAGTTTGCGATGTTTTCATATAAATTTGCTAGACTAGAGCAATCATCCCAAAGTGGAGCGTCACGTGTTTGGATATCGTCAGGGCGCAGCGGTATCGTGATGTAAAATGGCGGTATGAGAACAATACGACGGTTGGAACGATGCCTTAGACGTATCCTGGACCAAGTGCCACTCCTCGATAACAGCATTTCAGTTTAATCCCAGTACGGCAATTATTCAGGATAGTTTTAGGGGACGTGAGCAATGAATCGCGTTCCAGCGGTGGTACTCCCGTCCACCCTACAATCGCGAAGCTGATGTGTTTGTTTTATTAATGAAGTTCCCGTTTCATTCGGTTCAGCAGTCTATTCCTGGTTACGTCCCAAGCGGCTGTTATTCCAAATGGATCGCGAATATAACCTTCGCGCGACCAGACGTGCAATTCATTTCAGAGACGTTACAAGTGTGTTTTACACGCGGCCATTCATCATATCGCAACATCTAACATCATCCGATACTATACTTTACGGTCGGTGCACATCTCTATATCTGCCCGCCCATCGTTACACACTGTCAACACATTGACCAAAGTCAAAGATCGTCACGAAGACGAATCGCTCGGTGCGACAGAGATGGCACAATTTATTCACTAATAAAAACATTTCAGTAATGAAACTGTACATGCTGACCCGGAACGGATTATTTAAGAAATTAGATATCGAAAAGTCCAACATCAACATTCGAGCCGACGAATACCGTCCAATTGCCGATAAATCGCGTAGGGGTTTTTCATATAAAATAGGTATAGGCCGTAGGGCAATACCTTTGTTTCTTGGAATGTATGAAGTCATACAGATTTTTGAAGCGATCATTTCGAAAATTTACATTTTGACAGGTCAACAATACGAAAAACACGTAAAAATTGTTTTTTTTTCTTCTATATTTTCGTCATATTATGCCGATGCCACCTCATTATTAGTTATAAATATCTGTTTAGAATATAGCCGAAAAATTGAAATGGACCATCAAAATAATTGGTACAAAGGATAGTTGACTTCGCTTTAGCTTTGTCGGAGTCGTCCGGGTTTCCCGGCGTTTTCGACAATGGCGGTAATATCAATAAACCCGATGTATTCTCGCCACTACCGTTTGAATTCGGTCCATCGCGAAAGTTCGAAAACTGTCCGTCAAAGTGTACAAATACAGGCGACAATTGTAGCTTTCGAACCACTGCAGGTCACTGGACAATCGCTAATTAAGCGACAATTAAGATCAGTTTCTAACGAATGACAACGAAAAGCAGCGGCTGATCTGCAAACTTTCGAATAAACGTAGACGTATAGGCGCAACCCTTAAATCCTCCAAATTAACGAGCTTAAAGGTGAGCGCGCATTATAGGGGAGGCTGCACGATGCGAGGATTTTTGGAAAATGTCAGAAATGTTAATTTTAGACAAAAATTCCATTTCTACGTCGGTTCCCTCCTTCTTTATTCTATCCAGTTTCCTAAATCAGTTGCGCGAGTTCGTTAGACTTGTCTGAATATTCATTCGATAAAAAGTGACAAGTAGCAATTTGACGAGTATTACATTATAGTATAACGGGCAACCTGCGGCCTCTGTTATGTAACACGAAAGACACTTGTAAATGATTGAAGATCGTCGAAATTCCCTGATGAACTTGTTGTCATTGTAGTTTACAAAATAGCAGACGATTTATTTATAGCGACCGGAACAAACGCCTCGAGATTGCCCGATGGCTGCGTCTCTATCATTATTCTACGGCACTTGGACCGGCGAGGTTATGAGCATCTATTAAATATGAAGGATTTTGTAACCGTTCGCAGGCGAAACTCGTCTGATATTCATTAAGGTGGCTCGGTCAAAAATTCGTACAATACAGAAAAAATTGAAAAAAATTGTACGGGTTCTTGAAACGTATTTGAATCTTTGTGCGAAATTTCA
>JAPYZR010001223.1:8721-43046 GCA_030522945.1 Trichopria nigra | reverse complement strand
CACGATAATAAAAAAAATACCTTCATGTTGTCCAGGAATAGACGAAGAGAATGAATGGTCAATTTTAAAAATCGGTCGAATAGATTTCCACCAAAAAAAATTCCCAAAATCGAAGAATCGGAAAAATTTTTGTTGGTAAATTCAATACTTCGCCCGCCTTGCGTCAGGCGAAGTAAAAAAAAAATACAATCGTATTTAGTTTTTGTTTTTAATAATTTTGATATGCCACTGAATTTTTTCAATATTTATTATATGTGTTGAATGAAGTATACTTTTAAACTGTTTTGTCATGACAAATAAAGCAAAAAAAAAGAAGATAATATTAATCAAATTAATAGATATTAAAAACTTGTGGAATTGTTATTAAAAAAAAAAAAAAAAATAAAAAAATAAAATACGTGAAGAATTTTGTTCTGGCACTTGGTATTGAATTACTTAGTTCTACTTTCTTCTTTCTCCTTTTTACCAACAAAATCTTTCAACGATTATTCCCTATAGATATTGCGCCGTATTTTACTGAGAAAAAAATTTCATTTTTCGAATTTTTTACAAATTTTCGTAGATCTTTCATAATCCAAGATTTTAAAATTGTATTATTAAAAAAATAAATTAAAAAAAAAACTTCAGAAATTAGAGATGTTAGGAATACAAATGATAAAAGAATACCTAACAATCGCACAAATAAATTGTTTTACTTTTTTTTTAATTTTACTATACGAATAAAAAAAAAAAAAAAAAAAAAAAAAAAAAAAAAAAAAAAAAAAAAAAAAAAAAAAAAAAAAAAAAAAAAAAAAAAAAAAAAAAAAAAATTAAAGAAAAATAAAAATAAAAAATAAAAGAATGTATTTGGAGTTTCATTGCAATATTTTACGATACATACAGGGTGGGCCATTTTAATCGATTCACCCAAATACCTCAATAAGTAAGCGCTATATACAAAAAAAAAAAAAAAATGTTTCAACAAAAATTATTCAGGATAATGAACAAGGATTATTTTTTAAGGTTATTTGGAGGTCAAATATACAGTAAAACTTAGTACTACACATTTAAAATAATATATTTAAAAACAACAATTTTTACTATACTCATAACAAACATTTTAAGAAATTTTTGCAAAATTTTTCAAGAAAATGTTTCTACGTGTATAAAATATAAATAAAAATTGAAAGAAGGGTATTCACACTCACACACATATATATGTATGTATTTTCCTGTTTTATATATATATACTTTCTATAATTTATAGATAAAAATTTCTCAACTGATTATAAAAATATTCTCTAGTTCGAATTATAAAAGATAAAAAAAAAAAAAAAAAAAAACAGAATCACTTCAAAATTGATCATCTCCCCACTCTGTATTTACGCCGGGACGAGTAACGTCATTCGAAGCGCAATAGCGGAAGGCTGCGACTTGGAAGGCCGCTTCACCAATGCTACATACACGGATCGACGTAACTCATCCGCGCAATGTCTTTCTCTCCTCTCTCTCTCCCCCTCCCACTCTTCGCTATTGTCTCGCTCTCTTCCACTCATTGCAAAAGTCAACGTTGGCACCGGTCGTAATTGCTGGCTCGCATTGAAAAAAAAGGTCGTTCGCTTTCAGTCGCTCTTCCAGCTCCGTATGATTGATGGAATTTGTCTCCTCCGGAAAAAAAATTCCCTCGGGGAAATCATAATGTCGCGCTTCTAGTCACTTTTCCACGCGATGACAGACCTTTAAACAATATAGTCTGCAACTTCTTAACAAAAAAAGTTACGATATTATTATTAATAGCATTTCATACATTTCTTCTTTTTATCTATATTTCCGGAGGAGGCAAAATATACATTTTGACAAAATAAAATGTAATGATATCAATTAAAATGACCACAATCTTTAATTATTACACTTGAAATAATGATTTTCTTTTAGATTAATTAGTACAGTTTAATTAGTTGAGTATTAATTCAAAAAAAGTTAATATCATTTGAAATGGATGACTGAATAAAAAATATTCTATATATTTCTTTTTATATGACTTCACTTTATTTTCATTTTTATTACTATTAAAATATTGAGTGAAAACTCTCGAAATTTCTCGGAGTGAAATTTGAGCCACTCTTTTAAACGATCGAATTTTCACTGTTTACATGAATTACATCTAATTTAAATGTGCCGTTATAAATTCACACTTTCAATTTCTTAAGTGTGCCATTTCAGTATTAAAAAGACCGACATTTCTCTGGACTATAAATTCTCCGGTTCACTCCGAACGCTAGTGAAATTTCACTCAAGAAACTGTGAAATGTCTCACTTTTTACAAACTGAAATCATATTAAATACTGAAAAATAAAATAAAATAAAATAAATAAAAATAAAGATTGAAATCATATTAAATACTGAAAATTCAAAGGATTTTTTATTTTGTTTAAAAATTCCACCATATACGAGAAATAACGTAAACAACTAGACGTCAGCGCCATCTATCGGGTCCAGTATTTGCCAAAACCCAGAAGAGCTCGAAGCGAACAAATTTTATAAAAATCATATATTTCGGTATTTCTTATATATATATATATTTATGTCTTATTTATATATATGTCATATATATATATATTATAATTATAACATTTATAACATTTATATATAACATTTATAAATATATAAGAAATACCGAAATATATGATTTATATAAAATATGTTCGCTTCGAGCTCTTCTGGGTTTTGGTAAATATTAGACCCGATAGATGGCGCTGACGTCGAGTTGTTTACGTTATTTCTCGTATATGGTGGAATTTTTAAACAAAATAAAAAATCCTCTAAATTTTCAGTATTTAATATGATTTCAATCATTAATTCAGTTTTTAAAAAGTGATATATATATATATATATATAAATTGGCACTATATATAAAAATATATAAATATATACGTGTAATACGATCGAGTCATATGGGGCCTTCGGGAGCGCAAAAGGGCCTTGCTTGATGCCCCGGGCAAGGCGAAGATCTCCATCTCGTCTCTTTCCTATATACAATATTCTGTCCGATTCTTTCTCATCGCCGATGCCTTCCTCGAGTCTCGTTGTATAATCAGCAGTATATATTGGTTGTGCCAATGTCACGTGTGTACGCGAGCGCGCGTTTCTGTGTGTGTATAGGTGCGCGCATCAGGCGCGAAGAAAGGAAAAGGCAGACGTTTTCCGGATGAGGTACGGCATTATTATCGTGAGTTCACCGGGGGGGGGGGGGGGGGGGGGGGGGGGGGGGGGGGGGGGGGGGGGGGGGGTGGGGGGGGGGGGGGGGGGGGGGGGGGGGGGGGGGGGGGGGGTGTTTTCCCGAGAGAATTTTTCCTTCCGGAAGTTATTTTCGTACACGCGATGCACGGGAGCAATATTCTTTTACTTATGGGTATATCGCTCGAGAGCGATCGAAAGTTCCATGTTATAAAGATTTGCTACATTTTTTACATCGTCATGTACGTATATATAGGTATATGCGTGATTCGGAGTTATCAACTTTTTAGAGATAAGTCTGGTTAATTGGCAAGTACGTCTTTCAAATTAATCTCCTATATATTGATCGTCATCGAATTAGAATTTTTATACTGAAAAAAAAAATTTTGTTATTTTCAAGCAAATATTTACTTGAATTAAGAAAATTTTTCCTTCTTTTTAGTAAATTTTACTTAATCCAAGAAAATCTTTTCTTAATTCAAGTAAATATTTACTTGAAAATAACTTTTTTTGTAATAAAATAAATTTTTTTGTTCAGTGTATTATTTTGGTATTCCTGTATATGCTATTGGGATTTTCATGACATTGATGTAATCGTAATCAATAATCAATCACGATACAGCGACCTGGCCGGGTTATTGACCTCGAAATGCAAACAATATCCCGTGCTTTGGCCATTTTGCCGTTACGCGCGTATGAAATAGAATCGTTTACCGATTGGTGCGATATTGAATTTAAAATGAAAATGTACAAAGATTTATGGATAGAATAAGTATACAAAAAAAAACTCATTATGTCCACTTTATGCCAATAAATTTCTGGTCTCATTTTTAAGAACTCCATATATAAGGGGTGGGTGTTCTCTTTCAGAGATCATGGAAATCAACGCGTATGAGGCCTTAATGAGTTCTTTATGAACTCGCTCTTTCCAACTTTTTGTATATCTGACGATCGGGCAATCGTTAAAATCTTTATTCGTTTCGATAAAACAGAACTGAACAGAAAATAATTGAAATTTGTATTGCTCGCGATAAAATTAAGCTTCATTTCTCTATTTTTATTCAGTTTATCATAAAGAAACGTATTAAATATTATATTACGAACTGTATTGCGACCATTTGGAATAAATATATATTTTAATTTCGATTTAATATTTTTTTACTTATTAGAAATCGAATAAACGCATTTTACTTTTGCGATAACGAGTAAATTCTAGTATGTAAATAGTAAAAAAAAAAATAAATAAATAAATGGCAAATAGTGTTGAAGAAAAAATTAAAAAATATTTATTCCATACCTGACCTTAAAAGGTTAAATTTAATCGTGCAATCTTTTTTGATTGTAATGATAATAATGAGGTGTAATAAAATATTATATGTATATCGTCGTCAGAATTTTTATATTATCGTCACGGTCATGATCATCATTATCAACTTTATCATTGTCATCAGCCTATGATAGCAATTTTATCATCGTGACGTTTTTTGGAACGGATATTTTTCTTCTATCTTCACTTTATCATAGAAAAAATCTATCGTTTCGTCACGTCTTAACTTAAAAACAAAGATAGCAATATAATCGTAATTCTATTTTTAATTTATGGTCAACATAATTATATAGATTTAAAATCTTTTTGTTTTATTAATATAAAATTGTTCAAATCGAACATCCCCCATGAAATCGTATCTGAACATAACCGCAGAAATAGAAAAAAAAAAAACTGTAAAAAACTACTCACGCGAAAGTCCGGCATCATTCCCCATTGTGTAACGTGTGTACATCATTTTCCACTTTTATATTCCCTTTAATTCTTACATTTATATGTAAATTCATTTTTATTATATATGCGATATATAAATTCAATGCAGCTTTAAACTTATCTTTATTACGCAAAATAAATTACATTGTACTTACAACAATGAAAGTATATAACTCGATAAAAATTTGATCTTGATGAAGCCATACAATGTAATATTCTCTCGACCCATTGTTGCCTTATGAATCGCTCGGATTTTCCTTCTTTCATCCTGAACGGCGGCGACATTGAAGGCTTGCGTATATATGTATATACGTATATATATATATGAAGCAGCCTTCCATAAATCTTGCGAATTCCCAAAGTCACGAAGTGGATCGAGATGGCAATAGAAATTCTTGCATATAGACTTACAATGACGCGACGCGTTTGGAAATCGGTAATTAACCTTAGATGAAACGCGTCGAACCACACTTACGTACGGAAAGAGTCATAATAACGAATGATTTAATGCCCGAGTGGTTTAATCTACCAGTTTTCCGTTTTTTCCATAATTTACAAGGATCGCTTGTATCATATAAGGTTAGGTTTATTTCATTGTAATATTTAATATATACATTATTTTTTTACGATAATTTTCTCATACTCATTTTTTAAATAGTATAGTGAAGAAAAGATATATGTTGTATTATTTACGAACATACAATGAGTTGCAATTAACGTCTGAAGTAGTATGGACAAGTGTACTCCAAATTTTTCGACTCCTTGTGACATTTCCGGATGTTTCAAGAAAAAAGTTTGGTGTATTAATCGTCTACACTGTTGATAACCATACATTCATTCGATTCGTGGAACAATCGCCGATCTAACCTAGCAAATGATAAAATGTATGTTTCAAATTTTTCAAGAAAAATTTTTTTTTTATTTATTTCATATTTCAAAAATTCGGTCAATTTCCAATCGATATCACTGGTAAATCTTTGGGAATCATATTTATTGAGTAGTACACTTCCACAACTCAAATTTTGAAAAACAATTCAAATCACTTTAAATTATATTTTTAATTAATGAACAATTACAAGTTACAAGTCTTCCACAAAGTGATGCATATATATATGTATGTATGTATATATTATCACTTTGTAATTTGGCCACTATCATATATAATTTTATTTTTTTTCTTATTCAATGTAGGAAATGTTTATTTATTACTGAATTGTAAAACGCATGGTAACATCAACAATTTCTTTTTATCACTTTATCACAAAATAATAACAGTGACGAATAACGCCTATTATGAGAAATCAAATGATTTTGACGATGATTTGTATCGCTCATATTTCCGCGAAACGCGCATACAATAAAAATGCCCCTCGTTATCACACGAGTCTCAAAGAACAATCCTTGTCAAGAGGATGAGCAAGGAATATATATAGTATCGAGGTATTGCTGCGCATGTTTCCACGTGCAATCATGTATAATTATGTATAAATAACGTTTTTGCATTTATTTCTTCGATTTCTAAGGTAGTCATTTTCACTAATAACTCCTCTTCTTTCCAAGAATTTCTGGTATTTCATTCGTACCCTAATAATTAATTATACAAGCGCGTATTGCTGTCGAATACTTTTTTATCTTATCTTCTGCCGTTTTCAGTACATCGATTTGAAAATTTTATAAAATACCGATAATTTATACGTTTCTGAAAGGATTTCTATATACTTTAAACTATATACTTGAAAATACCGCTCGTGATGTTTCGTTGGTAAATCTTTTAAAATCATACGAAAAAAACTGTGTATCTACTAAAAAGACTATATTCAACGTATATAATCAAGTGAACACGAGATTAAAAGAAAACATATGCTTCAACCAGCCTTTCCTAAAAGTCTAACGTTTGACGGATATATTCACTCAATCACTTTTATATATAGAAAAAATTCGAAATCAAAATCAAACCATAAGAATCAGCGTTACGAAACAAAATATTGTATATTCTTGTCTTTATTTATTTATTATTAATAGACGGACCTAATGGTCCTTATGAAAAGGTAAATGTAGTACATAATACGAAATGATGAAATTAACAAATGACAAACAAGTCTCTGGAGTTATTGCAATAAAAATTGAGCTTCTGTTTTAAAAGATTGAAGAATTTTACTCTAAATTAATTAAACTACCTAATTTTTTGTAAATTTCTTGAATTGAAGTTTTAATGTAAAAGAGTGAAAATATATGAGCTTCTTATCATATTCTCATGTTGTTGGAGTCGCCAATATAAAATCTGAAGTCAAAATTTAGAAATTCATGCTGACGGACCTCAAGCAACAAAATTAAAAATTTCAGAATTAAATTAGAATATTTTTAAATAAAAAAAAAATCGTATTCCATTCTGCAGACAATTTCAGCCAAAAAAGCTCTCTCGTTATTTAAAATAAAAATGTATCCTTTATGAGAGAAAACGAAATATTGAAAAAATATTTACATTTTTGGATGAAATTGACGTTTTTCTGCTATATATTAATAAAAATGAATGCATGATTTAAAAGGAGTTTTATATCCTAGGGACTTACATGGACGAATTAATTTAACGTAGAAAAAAAAATAAATTTTCGCCATTGTTTATTTAATAATAATTGTAAAATTTGTAATTATAGCAAAAATAAGGCAGAAGTTTTTTGATACATTACTAATGAGTACAGAAAAGTTATTTAGTACTGATATCATATAATATAAACCGGAGTTATCACAAAAAAAAATCAAAGACATTGAGATGGGAATTTTATTTCCCACCGTCAAAAGAGTGTTTCAATTTGACTCAAAAAATCTAAAGAGTACATAAGCAGAAATTTCTTTACTATTTTAAACTGAAATTCCATACTCTAATCTCTGACGCTTTTGATTAATGATTCTTGAATAACTTATTCGCCTATAAATGTAGAGAGGTTACACACGGTGTGAAGAACTATTGTTTTTTAATCGTGATGTGCAGAATAGAAAGATAGAGGGAGTGTCTATGGAATTGAAACGAGAATCATTTGTGAACGTTTGCGGATCGAGGAAAGTCATTTATTGTCGTTGGTTTTAATGCTTATACCGACTGTGCGGGATGGCACCTAAAATTACAACTAGCCTGGTGTAATAACCTCTATTTGGCTAGAAAGATCAACTGCTATAGCATCAAAGCAACAGACTTTTATATTTTTAATTTTTGTTCCAAATGATTTTACAATTTATTATTATTTTGTTATCAAGTGAATATTTACTTGAAAATATTTAGATTTTCTTGAATTAAGTAAGATTTACTAAAAAGAAGGAAACATTTTCTTAATTCAAGTAAATATTTACTATTAAATTTTTTTTTCAGTGTACATACATTTCATATTGATATAAATAAAAGAATTCGATCGTGGTGAATGCCTTTTTAAAATAATATCATAAACTTGACAGTACACAAAAAAGTGTTGCGATTAAAAAAATTAATTTAAAAGCATTAATTTCTTTTTTGAAGTCAATATTATTGAATGCTTCTTCGTTGTGCTTAATCCCATTGTTTTCTATCTCAATACTTTTTCGTTTATTGAGCTTGGTCTTTCTTTAATTTCGCGAATCCGTTTTAATCTTAAGTGAATTTTTATATTCGAATTAAGAATAATATTCTATGATTTTCATAAAACATTACAATTAATACTTATTTTTGCCAAGTTTCAACATTAGTATCTTATTTAATTGTAATGTTTTAATCATAAAATATTATTCTTAATTTTAATCAGACTATATATATATATATGCTATGCGTGTGTGTACGAACATATATATGCATTTGTATCTTTTGATTTATTTTTTTTAATTCTAGTTAAAAGACTAACAAATACAAAATTGATAATTGTTACTCTTCAATTAATATCTCATTAATAAACGATTAATTTCATGACTTATTTATTACATGCGTTGCATATTAGAAAATATAAACGATGCGTTACATCTTCATACCTCGATTATCGTAACTTCAATAGTCGATTGTATTCTATGAAATGTAAAAAAACATTTTCAATTGCACCATTGATGATTTCGTGCATTATTATGGATCACTTTTGAATATTTCAATTTTTGCATTCTCAGTTATAGCAAACGGCAATTAACGCGTGAGCATTATGTGTATATGCACACGCATGATAGATGTCTGTTAACGTAAAAAATTGTCAGAGATAACTGACAAATCAACACGGAATGAGTATTACTCATGAACTCATGCTCGATATTTCTATATGATCTTCCAATATGCTTATTTCATACATAAACTGTTGCATAATATATATTGAATTTTGTCGTTGTTACTTTTTGTCGTTGTTGTTGTTATTTTCCTACTGTAAATCGAAAAAAGAAAACAGGAAATTAATGGAAAGTAATTTCTAATGAAAATTGCGAAAATGAAAAGGCTCACCAATTGGATGATATTCTAAGAAAACAAAACTTGATAAAAATCAGCAAAGTCAATGAAAAACGAACCAGAAAAAAGTTATTGAATAATTTATATTAACAAAAATCCAAACGATGATGAAATTCAAGTTTCATAAAAAATGTTAATCTTATATAAAAATAGTTGGGTATTATTATTTTACTTAAATTGCAATTCTTTCACTTATTATACTTAAATTGAGAAAATTTTGAATTCAATAAAAAAATTTCCCAAAAAAAAATACAAAAAGTAATATTTATGTAACATTTATATAATTGTTACTTATTGTTACATAAACGTTACATAATTGTCATATATACTTCTTACTTTTGTGTTTGGTGGTTTTATGCTATGCAAATTCAATTACATTAAATTCAATTTTATATTTAAATAGAAAAGATATTAATTCCTGATAAAAAATTGGAATCTGTTCAATTCTATGCAAATCAATTAAATTCACTTTAATTTATGTCGGGAAATTACAAATTTGTTTATAGAATAATTGGCATGCAGAAAGTGTATTTAAAACAGAATAAAACCACAAATAAAACCAATAAAACCACAATAAAACCAACAAAGTTATCCGATATTTTCCGAAAATACGGATAAAAATTTTACCGAACTGAACACGAGCGAGAGACAAAAAGGAAACTCGGCAAATTCACTTTGTAGGCAGAAATTCAAAAACGAATATTCAAAGTGGCCGTAAATAATTTCATCTTTCGCGGTACGCCCTCAACTGCACCGAGAGTAACTTATCACTCCCCGCCCTCGTCCACCCACACCCCCACCCCCACCCACGTCGTACGGTCTAGATCGGATGCGAGGCAATCTTCAGCTTGGTTCGAGGCGAAGTGTTCAAAATAACCTCTTATACTTCTCTTGACTAGAGGTGGGAATGTCGCGTTAGCTGCATTATTCGCACTTCCTAGTCGCGATGCACTGACTGAACAAATTCGATATATTGTTGCGAAAAATTAAAATTATTACGTGTACACATACATAGACCCATTTTGTGGGAGCATTTCGCAGATTTGACCCAGCACGCGGGTCCGGAATGGCCAACACTGTCCTCCCATTTAACGACTCGCACGCACGTGCGTATACTGCGTCTGAATTATCGATAAACCGAGTTTTCGCTTATGAACACGTGTGTATACTTTGAAAGAGCGGCGTTTATTTTTAACACGAGTGTACTTACATGTGTGCCGATAACTATAATGAAAGGGGAAAGATAAAAGTAGCGATATAGAGACAGATTTGGTTTATTTTGTTCTATGACGAGATCAAAGGGGATACGAGTACAGAATTCGGTAAGTTATCAAAATAGTAATACATGAAATATGCTTAAATAAAGATTTTAACATCCATTGTTTTTTTTTTTATTACTTTGTTTGACTCGTTCTAGGGGGCGGCTACGTAAAATTTAAAAATTGCTGTATTGGCTTATACTACTGGCAAGTAATTCAAGAACCAACTTGTAAGTAGTAACAGATGCTTCATAGTAAAATAGTTACAAAAATTGTCATAAATAATTCAAGTCTCGAATTTTAGTTTTATTGCGTATATGAATGACTAAAGCCTTGCAAAATAAAACAAGGTAAGACAAACCAAACGAATACTAATGAATAATGAATGAAAAATGTACGAACAAACGAGTTATATACTCGAAAAATCGAAAAAGCTGAACAAAACCAGGGACAATGTTATAGAATTTAATTAAAATGAATGAGAAAATACAAATATGATAAAAAAGCGACATACTGAACCGAAATAGACAAAGAGCGTTGAGTAAAGACATAAAAATCACTAAAAGTCGAAGGAGGTAATAACAAATATTAAAAAAAAAAAACAGATCGTAATAAAAAGTCAAAAGTGACGATGAGTGATGACAAATAATGTAAAATGATAAATCAGAGACGAATATTAACAAACAGGCAGGCAAAAGTTGAGAGAATAACAAAGAGTAAAAACATATCAGGATTATTGACAAGAAATAACGAAATTTGAGGGGAAAAAAACGATCACAAGTTATAGAAATTGTCGAAAAGCAATGAAGGTAACCTAATTAACACCGGACATCCATTGGAAGTCCAGATGTGTACGAATAATGGACGTCCATTGTAGTACGTTCAGTTTATGTCCATTAGAAAACTTATTTATCTTTACGTCCAGTATAAGTCCACTGCACGTCCGTTATCCGTACGCAATGGACGTCCGATGGGCGTGTGCAATCTATGGGAATCCTAAACAGTACATCTGACTCAGGATGTCCTCAGGAGTTCCTCAAGACGTCCAATTGTCCGCTGTTCTTGTCCTCTCACTGTCCTGAGGACATTATTAGATCAGAGGACATCGTAAGGATATTGAGAGGATGAAAAAAGCGAACATTTGGACGACCTGAGGAACTCCTGAGGACATCCTGAGTCAGATGTGCTGTTTGGAATAAGACAACAACAAAAAAATGTGAAATGGCGATAAAGTGACAAAAAATTGAAAAAAAAACTAACAAAGAATGATAAAAAACAAAAGAAATATATGGAAATAAGAAGAATAATAAACTGAAGGTATACATCATGCATGAAAATATATATCAAAAAATCTCAACAACAATAGAGACGCGCAATAAAAAAAAAAAATAACGAACGTGCATATGAACTTATAACAAAAGATGTATGATATAATAAACAAAGGTATACGAAAATAAACAATAAGACTTCATAAAATTAATGAAAATACAATGAAATTAAGGTAAATTTATGAAAATGAACGAAGATGTAAGGAATGTAACGAAGATGTTGATAAATTAACAATGATGTACGGGAACTAACGAAGATACACGGAAATTCACGAAGTTGTACGGAAATAAACAAAGTCATATTAGAATTAACGAAAATTAACGAAAATTAACGAAGATTGAAGAAAATAAAGGAAACGCACAAAACTTGAATAACGAAAAATGGCAGCAAATGAATAACGATAGTGAAAACAAACGGACACTATATATATTCGATTTCATTTCTTCGAGGCACAGTTGCTGAGTGCATCGCTCTTTCGACGAGCGGAAGAAAGTTTACAGTCTAGCCGCTGCATTTAGGAGAACACGGCGTGTCGAGGTGCAGTGAAAGGTACACATCGAGTTTTGGTATATATCGAATCGCAATCGGAAAGCGCAGAGAGATATTTAGATGGATGTATATACATATATATATATAAAAGGATGTACATTTATGAAAATATATAGAGTTATCCTATTTTTATGTCTCTCTCTATACATATATATATAAAGAGAGACAGAGATACACAAAGATAGGCTATAACTAGCTTAAATTTCCTGACCGTGGATTCTGTCGAATTGGCAAGGTATACACCAGCGCCGATCGGATCGTATATAGAAAGCCGAAGACGGTTCTTCGACATCGAGGGTCGGTCAGTTTCGCGGACGCTTGACGCGTTCCACAATGATATCTCGCGAGTAGATTAGACAAAGGTCTATTTTTCAATGATTTTTCCCGACATATCGTTACGCAATGCCGTCCACTTTTTTTCGTTCGAACAGCTGTGGATTCATTTCAGTCAGAGTTTAGGTTTCTCGTGATTGTAGCGGATATTTTCTTTAGCATCTGATAAGGTTTCGTGAAATGTCTGAAAACGATAAAAGTGAAAGTTTTCGGTCTTATCTTTTTACCGCCTTATTTATAACCTAATAACGTCAATTGTTCCTTCAACTTTCATCTTCATCATTGTTATTATAAGCGTCGTCCATTTCATGTTTTTTTTTTTTTTGACTGTACTATCTTCATTATCTTTCAAAAGTGTTGTAATTAAATCAATATATTAATAATAACTTGGCGTAATGAAGAAATGTCACCTTCTTCGTATTTTCACGTGAAGAAGATGACTTTGAGAAGACATTTCCATGTAAATAATGTGATGTCTGAAGCGACATTGAAAGCCATCCTTTTTCCTTTATGATCATCTTTCATCATTATGAACATCAATTTATTATCGTTAGAATCGCTTTGGTTGTCACTGCTCCTGATCTCTGCAATAATCATTCATCATCATAATTCTTCACCTCTGTATCATAACATCAATATTTTTTTAATGATATTCGTGGTTATCAATTGGCATCATCTTTATTTTCATCTATACCTCTTCATGATGTAGCATCATCATCATCATCGTCCTCATCTTCATAGTCTCATTCATCCTTTTCATCATTCAACATCAACAGAATCCTCGATACGATTATTGTCTTGATTGATGATAACGATATTATCATGGTCATCCACATAGCTTCATACTGATGTCATGGCCGTCATCTTCAATCGGCATCCCAAAATTATTTCCCTCCTCGTCGTGTTCCTCGTCATCGTCGTTTTTATCGCGGAGAGTCGGTCGTTTCTCAATGCGGACATCTTCTTTTCCCAAGACCGACAGCGTCATCAACAATATCTGCCGTCAACGTCATAATTGTCTCGATGGTCTTAGCCGTCACCTTCATCATCATCATTATCGACATATGTTCATGACGAATTCACGGTGAAAATAAATGGATAGATCTCTCCGGATCTCGCTGCGTCAGAGGCCCTCGGACGCGGAGCCGATGGCGGCCTCGAGTTTCTACGATCTCGTCATTGCGCCTCCAAGGTGTTCGACGTCTACCTGCCTGCCGGCCCGTCGACCCTGGTGCAGGCCTCCTCGTTCCTTGCGCGAGGTTTAAAAAAGATAAATAGTAAGAGAGAGAGAGAGAGAGAGGGGGCGAATTATGGAGAAAATGACTAATTGCGCGTGATGAGAAGCTCGGCAAGAAAGTAGGAAACTGAAAACGAGAGTGAGATGATGCTTTCGAATAAAAGAAATTAACGCGCCGTTATACGATGACGCAATCATTCCTGATGTGCGATTCCGAATTTTTATAGTTTTTTAACATTTTGAACATCACATGTTGATTTTTCTAACGTTTTAAAAATGTTCATTCATAATTTTCCGATGGTTTTTCTTTTTGTCATCAGAGTATTATGAATAATGTTGCAAGGGCTTTTTACATTAATTACGTTCATTAAATTAATTAACTAAATTAGATTATTCTGAGAGAGAATTATGCTTAATTGTCCCTTACGTACTATGCAAATACATTTGCACGAGAGGCCACCGACAAAATCAACATCATTATTTCGTCGAACGTACCTAATGTTCGAGGATGGCCCCTCATCGCTATGCATTTAAATAGATCGCAAGGGCCAACTAAATATAATATCCTATAATTAAACTATAATAATGCAATAAAAAATGTTTATACCGAACTTTATTGTTTGAAACTGTGCGAATTAACCCCATTCATGATTGTCAACCAGTCATGGCGCATATATATATTTTATGTATTTATTTAAAATCTTATCATCATATATATAAAAAAATGATCTCTATAATCACGACGAAGAAGAAATGAAGTTAAAAATTTAATATAAAAACAAAAAACAAAAACTGTCGTGGCGACTGCGGTTGGATCTACCGCAGAAAGAGCAGAAAATGTAATGACCGAATCGTGACCGCAATAATACATAAAGTAGAAAATTATTTTTCGCAGTCGAATAATTCAATGAGGAGACCGTTTGAAACCGCATGTAATAAAAAGCAATTGGAATATTTTACATTTTTTACGGATAAATCGCCTATAACTGATTTCATTATACGATGAATGCATATATATATGTATTTTTAATAAATTTATTGTCTTTCGCCAGGCGATTAAAAATCAAGAAAAATTACCCTAGTCATTAATGATTGTTTGAACGATAGAAAATTTGAAGAACAAATGTTGTACTACTTACATTTAAAATGATCGCTTTGTTGTCGTTGTATTGCTGGTCATTAATAAAAAAGACACGCAAACAGATTTGGGCGCATGAAATTGACGTAAGAAATGAGAGCCGGTAAAATATGATTATTAAATCATAAATGAAATTTGATGAAATCAATTATTGAAGAATTATTAAATGAAACATAAAAATATTTGAAAGAAACGAAAGAAAATATTGTGTATTCAAGTATCACGCATAATTGAGTATACTATAGCTGAAACAAAAAGAAAGTGCGACATAAAAATTAATGGTTTCATCACAGTGCTGTAATCGCAGTCATCTATACGAGTCTCCACTTGACGAATGATACGATTAATGAAGTAACTTCGAAATGGAAAATTACTTTCACTCCCAGTGTTTCGATTTAATATTGCTCTATAATAAAAACATAAACAAGTTTCACATTTATTGAAATACGACTTAAGTGTAATTCATTTTGTGCCTTTTCAAATTCTTTATTGATAACTTTATTATTAACTTTATTGGTTTAATCATGAACTTGAATGTTGAATGATATGGGAAAGTTGTCATTAATATATGTACATAAATAATTTGTAAACGTTGTATATTTCAGGTTTGTATCGTATACGTTATAAAAACATATATATATACCTTCATTAAAAGTTAAACTAGATATTAAAAATTCTAAAAGTTGCGTTAATTACCCAGACAGGAAAATAAATAGTAGTTCAGAATGATCTCAGAATGTCCTCTAAAAGACGTGAGATGTCCCACTTTCTGAGATTTTTCTGATCTCTTTTAGAGCATATTCTGAGATCATTTTGAACTACTGTTTTATTTTACTGTCTAGGTTATATGTTCGCATCTTAATTTGTATAATTATTCATTAGAATCTACGAATTTTCCCAAATTTTTGTGATTTTTTTTTAAATTACATCTCAGAACTTCCGTATAAATAATAAAAACCAAGGTGAAAATTGACAAAATACTAAATACATAATAAAAAATAGTAAAAAAAGTGGCACCAGTAATGTTTTAAAAAGTGAAACTAAAACTTGTTGTTATTAAAAGTTCCTAAAGACGACGAAAATCAACGAAAAGAAACAAAAAGAATAGTGAATTGTTGAAGAGTACCGAAGTACGTGTCGAATTTAATGAAAAGTGAGGTTAAGTTATGAGGAGAAGCATGTGAAGGAAAGAAAAATTACGAATAATGAAGAAAAGTGTGGAGAAATAATGTGATTGAGGGTAAGTAAAGAAAAGTAAAGAAAAAATTAAGAGATGTGAAGGAAATGAAGAAAAAATGAAGAGGCGTGAAAGGAATGGAGAAAAATGAAGACAATAAGTGCACGAAAATGATCAGGAAACGAAGAGAAATTAAGGAAATGAAGAAAAGTGAAGAAGAATGAAGAGACGCGAAGAAAAATGAAGAAAAGTGAAGTAAAATGAACAAAAGTGAACAAAAACGGAGAAAAGTGAAGAAAATGAAGAGTCGTGAACAAGGAAAGTGAAGTAAAATGAACAAAAGTGAACAAAAATGAAGAAAAGTGAAGAAAAATGAAGAGACGTGAACAAGGAAATGGAGGCAAGTGAAGGAAATGAAGAAATGTGAAGAAAAGTATAGTAAAGGTGAAGAAAAGTTTATAAAAAGTTTATATATGTCCTCACATAATGGAAACGAAACGATGAAAAAATTTGTTTACTTATTAATGTCAAACAAATAATTAAGGCACCCACGTAGTTGACAAATTAGAAAATAAACACAGTAATTTGATACTATAGTGTATGCACCTTACGGAGAGGATATATCATTCGTTTAATTTTTCTTCAGATATATTCATATTTATATTAATATAATTCACTTCAATTAATTGTGAAAACAACACGATGAAGACAGCAGCAACTATTGATGTATAACCATTAAGATGATACTATTCGCACATTAGACATAGATGGCCCCTAGGAAATCTAGGAACACATGTTATTGAGAGGTCTTCTTGGTCTACTCTGTTATGTTATAGTCAACGCCTTTAAAACTATTGAGTTTCTATAAACAATTAAATTAATGTAATTTAATTTTCAAATGCGAGAAATACTTGGGAAACATTAAATATTAAAAAGAGTCTTAATGCATAACAACCATTAAAAACAACTTACTCTACAATTAAAGAAAAATAAGTTCAAGATTCTATTTTCCTATTAAAAAAAAAAAAGATTCTTTAATATTTAATTCTTTACTGTCGGTGAAAAAAGCCCTGGAGAAAGTACCGATAGATACCAGGCTGCGCTAAGTACAATCCCAAGAAAGGTGTTCGTCATATCTGAACAGCCATTCTTCTTTCATTATAACTCGGCGAGTTATTATCCCTTGTAATTGCAGGATTTTTCCTGAAATCTTATTGCTTTCTAAAATATAGCCGGGATGGGGATTGGCAAGAAAACACTATATCAGTAAAATTTAAGACCTAATATATACACATTTTAAAGCTGCAAAAATCCAAAGAAAACGCCGGAAGGAACGACGAACGCGAAGGTAAGAGAAAGATAAAGAGAAACAGAGAGAGAGAGAGAGACGGAAAGAAGAAAAGTGGAGATAGAGGACCGTTCGTGGAAGTCGGCGCATAATAATTGCGCGTACGTCCAATTATCGCCAGTACGCGCAAATCTCCATGCCCTGGCTCGTACGGACACCTTTTCTCGCCAGGCACGACCATACACACACACACACACACGTCTATACGTATACATACTTCTTCCGTGCTTACCGCGTGCTATCGACCTACACGATTCCCGCGCTTCGAGCACGGTCTAAGAGACTAAGGTTATGGTTCTAGGAGTGCATTAACCCCCCCGGAGAGCATATATACTAAGTATAGAGCGAGTCTATACAGGCTGTGCGCGTTGTATATTCGCGAGAGAGAGAGAGAGAGAGAAGAAGAAGATCGCGAAAGACCGCGAGGGGACGAGAGAGAGAAATGTTGGACAGACAGAGGAGGAAGACTGAGAAAGAGTTGAAGGGAGAAGGAGCGATCGAGAGCGAAAATCCGCGAGATCGCGAGACATCAGAATGCGGGAGAAAGAAAGACAGACGGAACGAACTTTCTCCCGCAGCGAAAGTGAGAGGGCCCGGATCGACGTCCCCTGCCCTGTTCTGACGCCCCCCCCCCCCCAGCACCACACACCTCCCGCCATCCCCCCGCACCGGATTCGGGACTTGCTTTCACCGTGCGGTGCACGACCGCCGCGATGCACTTTTGCGAAGTGGTGGAAAAAAAAAGGAAAAGAAAAGTAGAAAAATGCACATCAGGGAGGGGATGAAAAAAGGAGCCCGTTATTCAACGACTCGATAAAATCGGCGTCGATCGTACATGACGAGTCGCGAATCCACGTCTCCATCGTCGTCTACTGCTGGATTATCGATCTGGCTGTCGATAGCTCGCAGCATGATTTCGATTAAAGACAAGAATAAACAAAAGTCGTGACGTTCGGAAGATGGAGGGACTTTTTTTTTGCACGTTCGATCAAGTTTTTAGGTTGGTAATTAAATGTGTAATGGTGACCAGCGACTTTGCCATAACTAGGTGGTCAAAGTTATCTGAAAACGTGTTTAAAATCATTTTACCACGTGGTTTTCACTTGGAGAAATGTCCTGAAATGTCGCAGTCTGACCGTGATTTATTCCAGGACAAATTCCCGATAGTACCAGGTTGGAATTCGAATATATCGGCAAGGTGCAATAGCCACTTTATCATAACTAGGTGGTCAAAGTTAACAGGAAACATATGTTTAAAGTCATTTTGAAAAACCATAACAGTCCATTTTAAAATTACTTCAAAAACAATTTTAGACTATTTGGTTGTGACCACCTAGTTACATGTCCACCTAGTTACGGCCAAGAGATTATTGCACGACTTGAATTTAACTTGGCGAAATGTACGAAATTATCATGGTCTGACCGTGGTTTGACCACGTGGAAAGTAATACCTACAAATTTCCGATAGTACTGGGTTTAGATTTATTCCAGGACAAATTCGGATATATCGGCAAGGTGCAATAGTCACTTTATCATAACTAGGTGGTCAAAGTTGTTTAAAGTCATTTTGGAAAACTATAACAGTCCAATTTAAAATTACTTGGACAACAATTTTGGACTATTTGGTTGTGACCACCTAGTTACGTGGCCACCTAGTTATGACCAAGAGATTATTGCACGACTTGCATTTAATTTGGTGAAATATCCGAAATTATCATGGTCTGACAGTAGTTTGACCACGTGCAAAGGAATAACTAAAATTTTTCAATAGTACTGGATTTAGATGTATTCCATGACAATCTTCGACATTTCGCCAAGTAGAAACGCAGTGGTGCGCCAACCACTTTATCAAAACCAGGTAGTCATCTTAAAATATGTTTAAAATCATTTTGAAAAGTTATAATTTTGAAATGAAAATTTAAAGAGGTCGATTGTACATATGATTCGTTGATAGAAAGGAAATTATAGAAAAATAACTTAGAAAAATGGGCATAGAAAATGTGTTTTGGGAATGTGTCCACCTACCGTGTTTAAGTGATATATATACCAGCTTCACTTACAATAGAATCAAAAATTTATTTTAACAGCGTTCGTCTTTTACAATACATCGTGTAATGATTAAACGTGATAGAAATACAGATATATTGTAAATAATGATACTTTCTCAAAAGTACAACCTTAAACGAAATTCATGATAACTTCACTCACCGACTTCTCTCGAGAATGTCTTAATCCGACACGTTTCGAAAAATCTATATTTACAAATATTGGTATAGAAATAGTTGCGCCCCGCAGCGAATAGCGCACGTATTTAGAAAGTTCCTATTTATTAAAATAATAGACATTATAGCGAGATATGCCTGGCAGTATCAGGCAGATCCCGCAATTGTGTGTTTTACAATCAGAGTCAGGATTCTCACGGGTATTTCGGGAATCTTCGTTGAAAGGTTGTAAAAATCACTGCTTCGGAAAGAAACGAATATCTGCAATTTCGGAACTATCGCGCCGATAATTAACGATAATTGACAGACTCGCTGCCGAATGTGGCCGAAACGGTGCGCCGATGCATCCAAGGTCGAATGGATGAATCTTGAGACTGACATCAGCCGAGTTGGACGATCAAGGCGATCTGTTCTCCACGTACCAGCATCTGCGGCACGTGTCTCTCCAAGGTCTCCTGCTTGCCGTTACGCTTCTTCACGATTACTTTCGGTATTAGCGGATCATTCGGGTCCAGATCGACTGGATTTCCTGAAATCATTTTAAATTGGTTGATTATGAAAAATAGCTTTTTTTTGTTTTGTTTATTTTATCGCATTAATTATGTTTATGGAATGTTTATAAATAGAGTGTTTGTCTACGCGAAAAGGAATTTTGAAGATTCATTATATTATAGGGAACAGATTGAAAACTTTTCGATGTTAAAATTGTCGTAATTATCAGTTACATTTATCGATTCAATAATCGTTATAATCATGATTATGATATCAAGACCATCAGAGCCTCGACACGCGCGGGTTTATTTGTCGTTATCAGTCATGATCAGAGTTAGAGTTATCTCTATATATACACATCGCAATTGTCATGAACATTGTCATCGCGATCATTGTTGTGCGATTGTGATTGCGATCGTTAATATTATTATGATAATCATTTACATCATTAATATTATTACTTATCATTATTGTAATTAATATTTATTGTTCATTGGGCTTCATAATAGTCATTGTAATTAACATTGTCATTATGATGATTAACATGATGATCAGATGTGAACCGTTAAAAGTTAACGTATTGTTATGACGAATATAATCATGATTAAATAAGATCACTGTGATGTAAAATATGACGGTCATATCGTTATCGTTGAAATCGCCAAAATTTTTACTTTTTTCTTTTTAATACTGTCATCGTCGATGTCAGTAATCACATTCGTCGAAAGTTTGTTATTGTTTTGCTCCCGATCATTATTGTTATTGTTGACGCCTTGAATGTCACCATTTTTCGGTTGACTCAATATGATAATAATTTTATCATGATTAAAATTATGTTTGCCAGCCTGGTCGTGATGACTTTCGTCATGTTTATGACAGTTGTAATAGTCATGACAGTCATTATCTTTGCTACAGATCTTATCTTCAATATAGTTGTCATCCATATGATCATTGCCTAATTCATGATAGTTGTTATCACGATGTTATTCGTCGTCTTAGGATAGTTGTCTTAACGATATTTGTCACTCGTATGATATATGTTAAATATAATGGTAGTTGTTATCAATGTTATCATCGTGACAGTCATTATCTTAATCCTTATTAATTATGGTTGTCATCGAATGCCATTTGTTATTTTTATGATAGTTATCTTCATGGTAATGAGTGATTCCTACGATGGTCATCTTAATGACAATTGCGATCTTCATTATAATTCTAAACTTGATGAATGTTGTGATCTTCATCACAGCTGTCATCTACCTGATAGTGGCTATATTAATGATAGTTATTATCATCACGATGGTCGCCAAGTTAACGATAATTGCATCTTCGTATTTTTTTATGGTCTTTCTTTTAATGTTCATTATAACCATCATAATAGTTATCATCTTTATATCAGTTGTCGCATCATAGTAATCATGATAATTATCGTCATTAATGACTGTTGGGTTCTTTATTATTGTAGTTATATATATATGGTAGTGGTGATATCAATGACGAGTGCTATCATTATGATATTCGTGATCTTTAATATAGTTGTTTCCGTGATAGTGACGATTATGATCATCATGGTATTCGTCATCTTTATGATAGGCACCTTTATGGAATCTTGTAATCATGACAATGGTCGTCATTTCAATGGTAATTACAGTTGTCATCTGTACAGTTGTCATCTACACAGTAGTGACTGTATTAACAATGGTTCTGATCATCAGATTCGTCATCATAAGAATAGTTGCCTTTTCATAATGAATAACAATCTTCATAATGATTATCATCTTTATGGCAGTCATTATCATCGTAGTAAGCATGATCTTCACTATAGTCGTTATATTAATGACTGTTGAGTTCTTCATTATGGTATTTATCTATGGTAGCGGTGGTATTAACGATGATCTTCATCATCATGAGAATCATCATCTTTACAATATTCGTATTCGTGGTAATCGTAATCATCTTCAGTTTAACGATTGTTGTGATCTTTATTATAGTTGTAATCTTAATGACAGTGGCGAATATCATCACAGTTGCCATCTACATGGTACAACGGCTATATTTACAATTGTCACTATTATGATAGTCATTATTGTCATCGCGTCCTTAATACAATCATTCATTATTATCATCAATATGGTAATAAATCATCATTATCGCAAATGTACCGATATCCACTATTCCAGAATAAAATATGTATTACATTTCTATGAAAGTATATGATCGATATATGTCAAAGTTACCTTTTTTTAAATTGTTACATTTTTTATCATGTAAACCCGAAACAAAAAGACAACGGCACGAATTGTTAATCTCAACCTAATACAAAAGTTCATCAGCCAACCAAGATCGCAAAAATCGATCGTATATACACGGCATCGCCAATGTCAGGGTCTAAAAAGCGACTTTCATCGAAAAAGCTGCTATAGGTTGTAAGATCGCGGTATATAAGTCGACATGTGTCAATAACATCGATGCGTAAATCACGTGTCCGCGGATCTTGGGTATATAGAGGTGCGAAAAGGGTCTATATCGTATAGGACCTGCGCCTCAACAACCACTGCACGTGTACCGGCGTCAATCGATCCTGGACTTCCGGCGTCAAGGTCGATGGTTGCCATCGACTTGGTCGTATCAACGACCTTTGGGACCTCCTATCAACGATATGCCGACATGTGTGTGCGGGTCACAGGGGCTAAAGTAACCCTAAACTCTGCGCACTCTATACCTCGTTTCAAATGTCACGGAAACCGCGATTCTTGCTTACAAATTGCCCTCCTTTACACGGCGCTAACGTGGTACGGTATATGATGTTTTTTTTATGGTGGGTTCGTTAGAAAATTGTTATTTTAATGTTATATTATTTTGATTTTATAATTTCATTTTCCATTTAATGAAATCGTCGTTTGAAAATATGGTTTTGAGAAATATTATTGGGTACACGGAAAAAGTACATGCTACGATTGTATCAACCATGAAAATGTCAACCATGCAAATGGTTGTGTTGGAATGGTAACCAAACTTCTTCCGTGTACAGTTAAGATGACTTTATTTATTCAATACTTGAAGCGACATCGAATTCTGCACCAATTTTACTAGCTCTTGAAATTACAGGGATAATTTTGAAATGTTTTGAAATTACATTTTTCTGGTTGAATAATGAGATTTCTGACCCCAGCAGTTCTGCTGCCCCTGTAGATTGATGATTAAAACGAAAATAATTTAAAAAAAAAGGAAGTTACGCAATTATACTGTAAAGGGATGATACCATCAATTTGCTGGCCATGTTTTAACTCCCCCGAGTAAAATCTCCTTCCGTAAAGTTGAACAAACTTAGCAATTTTTTACGTCGCAAAATTCTGAAACAGAATGTTGTAATAATACGAATCTTGCGTTTTAAGACAAATTAATATTAAAAAAAAATGTTTTTTGACGTTAAATTAGTAACGATAAATAACTTCTAGGAAAGTAAAGTGAAGGAAAAATGGGAATCGGTATATATACTTCCTACATTCAATAAGGGCGCTCGGAAGCTGGACAAGTTGTTATTAAAGCCGAATGTAAGAACTCGTGGAAGCGAGTATTAATAAGTAGCCGAGAGGAGAAAACGAAGAAAGGGAGGAATCTGCGGTGAGGTATCGAGTAAAGGGAATACGTAAGAGTTTGAACTGCACGCGAGAAAATAAGAGGCGGAAGAACTCGCCGCATGCATGGGTGAAGAAAGGACAACCAAAAAAGAATGAAAGGGAATAAAGAAACCGCACATTGCGGAAAAGCGAGGAGAGGTGGAGAAGGACAGATAGATAGATAGATAGAGAAAGAGAGAGATGACTAAGCAAGAAAGCTGTAGGATACATTTTGCAGAAAGAGCAGGGGAAAGAAAGAAAGAAAAAAAGGGAAAGATATACAAACTGCTTGGCAAGAGAAAGAAAGAGAGAAAGTATACGGGAAACAAAAGAAAGAGAGAAGGATAGAAATGGAGAGAGGGTATATATGAGCGGGCACGTGGATCGTGTATCGAGGGCAACGCCACTACGTTGTCAAGGTCGGTTCTTGCCCTTTCGCCGCTACGGGACCCTTAAAGTACCTTCCGCAACTCGAACCCCTCGAATCGACCACTTTTCCACCATCGTACAAATAAAATGCCCGGCAGTCATTTTGATTAATTTCCTATTATACATGTGTATACATTAGCGTTGCCCGAAATTCCGGTGTTTTGTTTATTGATTCGCTGTTTTAACGTACATTATTTTTATTATAAAAATTTCGAAAATATTAAAAGAAAAAAAAATATATATATATATGAGGCATTCCACACCAATTCGAACGTACAGACAAATTTTTATTGGCTTAAATACGATTTTTTTTCTAAAAAAGTATTTTTTTTTTTGACAATCTCGAATTTAAAAAAAACGTAAAATTTTCATTCATTTATATATGACATTCTACGATTTTTGATAACAATTCATAAATAGTGTGATAATTGGTTTTAACGATAAAAAATTATTATTTATTATTAATTATAAAATAATACAAATAAATGATAAAAATAATTGATAAAAATAAATAATAAAAATAATATAATATAATTAAAATAACAAAAATATAAAAAAAAAGTGAAAAAAAATATAATATTTTATTGCTAATAAATCTCTTTTAAATCATATTTTAAATAAGAATAAAATCTAAATAAGACAAAAATTCTCAAAAAAGAATCAAAGCCAGAAAAAACAAAATTAAGAAATTTCTTTCCATATAACGGAACTTTCTAACGGTTTTTGAAGAAGTTTAGTGCTCTGCGAGTATAAGAAAAACGTAGTTATACATTTTTAGAAGGACAGAATGCCTAAGGCAAAATTTATTTGTGGTTCTATTTACTATTTTTTTTTTACTTCCTATAACCTTTGACAAAGCCGAAAAAAAGTGAGTCAAATCAAAATTCTAATATATATATACCTTTGCTATATATGCCTTTTGTGCATGTTAGTATTTGTACAATAAAGACATATTATATATATATATATGTATGTATGTATGTATGCGTGTATGTATGATAAAATTTATGAAAATCAGTAAAATCGAAATAAAATGTTGCCATTATTTGAGAATAATACCGGTAAATATTTGATGTTGTAATATGACCCCGAAACATATACTCTATTCTTGCGTGGTGTAAAAATCAATTTCTATATCATAATGTATATGTGAAAGTATACAACGATTATATAAATATACACATGATATCATGTAAATACAAATATATTAATGATCTTCAGATTAACTACATTCAATAATTATAAAAAATAAAAACTATAAATTCTCTTTTTTTTTTAAATTTTCTCCACCCAAATAATGATACTTATTTAAAAATCCAATCAAAAATTAAAATAATAATAATAAAACGGATAAATTTTCTCAAAATGAAAATCCATATTACATATTCTCAAAATTCAAAATTAAACTATAGGAAATATCGTTCTGGGCATCGTGGGCGGAAAAGTGACTTTACTCCGCGCGAATAATAAGTCAATATAACGCTACAAAGAACAATAATTAATTCATTAAACGAAAAACAATTTGTGCCCGCCATTGTAGAATTTTTTCTAGGAGTGACCCGCCGAAGAAGGACGTCGCGAGATAACAACGTTTTCCATAATTCGAATTCAAGCCAAGCACCGGGCACATACATGAGAAACGATCGTATATGTGTGATACGCCTCTTTTTTGCAGCGCAATCGGGCCCCACTTTGTCAACGGCATCGTTTTCAAGTAGAGCGTAGAAGTATAATATATAAGTCAAGGTCGGACCTTGCGTTCTCAAAATGACGGTCGAATTGTTACATTATCGCGTCTCGCTTCTGCTTTCGATGTAATTTTTGTGCGCTCCTTTCAAAATCTCTCTCTCTTTCTCACAGGCTTTTTGTCAACCTGTCGCTCTTTCGCTGAATGATTCGACTTTTGTCGAAAATACCGGAGAGAACTATTTTTTAGATTGACTTGGAATTATAGGATAATTTTAAAATTCGTTATCGGAAATAGAAAGTGACATTGCATAAGTTTCAATTATATAAGATAGGTATTGATTTAATTTGAATTTATTATCCGACTGAATTTGTGACGGTGTCATTTTTGATAGAATACATTGATGATATAAACAATAAAAAAAAAAATACATCATTATTAAATATTTAAGATTTTGAGATACTTTTTTTTTTTTAATACAATATCTTTGATTATAAAGAATCGAAATCTCGATCGTCATTTTTACTGTTGACAAATTATAGTGGATGTAGTTTACAAATTTTTACGAATATTTTTACTCATTTTATTTATTTATTTATTTATTTATTTATTTACAAGACTTATGTTTTTTTAAGAACTTTATATATATATATATGGCTGATAGGAAATTAATGAGAAGTGAAAATCCCAAACAATCAAATTACAGTTTCGTATTTTTATTTCGTTTATGTTTTTAATATATTCAATCATTTATTTTTCAATTACTTTTAAATATTCTTAATTCGATATATCACACTTTTTAATATAATATTTTAAATCCTATATGTAATTCGTTTTAATAACATTTGAGTGAATTTTGGTGCTCAACGTCAAAATTGATGTTATTTTGAAACTCTTAATCTCTTAGTTACAAGTAAGACGTTTTTATATAATATACGTGATGGGTATTACGTGTATTAGAGATAACATTTTTATTTTTATTTTATGTTGTGTTTATATGTACTACTATAGGGTCTATGTATAAATTTGCGATTCCGTTTAACTTGATATTTTGAGGAATTATTAATGGAATCTACCAATTTTCATTATTATATATAAGGGGAAATTATTTTTATTGCTTACTAGAAGTACATATATATTGGACTATACTATGTAATGTATTTTATATAAAAATAATTATATATAATTATATTGAGTATGTGTTACATGAAAAATCACAACCTAACCCCACCCGACCAAAATTAACTTATATTGCAAGTCCCCACAAGTTCTTCAATTTATAGCTTAATTACATTAAATAAAGAGTTATATATTAAGGAAAATTAAAAAAGCATTAAAAAATTAAAGAATTATATATATATATATATATATATATATATATATATATACATAACCTAATAAAAAGTAAATACATATATATATATAAAAATATGTATATATAAGAAATTGAAAATATATAAATATAGACCTTGTATAAATATAAATATAACATAAAAATATGTTATCTCTAATAATACTGGAAATAATAGCCATCACGAGTGTTATATAAACTCGCACTATACCTGTAATTAAGTATATGGGATAGGTTCAGAAAACAGAAATTTTGACGTCGAGCATCAAAATTCACGAAAACATGATTAAAACGAATTACATAGAAATTCAAGTATTATCTTAAAAAGTATAATATCGATACATAACGTGTTCATTGTCATATGGCCATTACACTTCGAATGAAAATATGTCCACAACGGAAATTTATATATTGAAATAACTATTATACATTTAAAAAGTATAGAATATCAAGTTAGGAATATTTAAAAGTATAATTGAAAAATAACTAATCGATTTGATTTATTTAGGATACAAACGAAATAAAAAAAGGAAACCCTTCTTGTTTACTTTTTGGGGTATTCACTTTACAAATTTTCATTTAATAGACGTGCATTTACTATTTGTTTCCCAGCAGGCATATATATATATTGTATATTAGGCTTTTATAAGTAATTAATAATACACTTTTAACACCTTTTGTTAGTCAAATAATAATGTTAAAATGTACATTATATAATGAATAAATAAGTTTTATTACAAACAAAAAAAGTTAAAAGTGGCATTAATTAATGTTTGACATAAATCAATTTATGTCCTGATATAAGGTAGAATAAATCTCCCTTCTAAACATTAACCACAATAAAGCAGTGAAACCCAAAGCGAGACACAAAAAGTCTTGATTATTAAAAATTATATACTTAATTATAAACACAATAGATGTCTTAACGGATGTCAAACTTGAAAAACATACATACTTTTTAAAACGGACAAAAGAATCAGTTTTTAGTGGAACAAAAGTACTATTTGTTCATTATATGGCAGCGATAATTATTTTACGTTTCATACACTTATATAGTGTATATGCATTACATATATACATTATAATATGAGTAACGAGCCTGTATTGCATTCAATACAATTAAAAAATCTATTCATGATGAAAATGACAATGACGATCTTGAGGATGAAATTATGATATCATAATATTGATGCAATCTTGTGAAATTACGACATTAATGATAATAATTGAAATTAGGGGTATAAACAATAGCAACGATAGAAAAATAAAGGCGACATTACGTACAACATTGTTGAGCGCAATATTCACTATGACGTCATCAAGGATGTCAATGAATATCGAAGGCATAAACAATCATGACTGCGACAACAAAAAGGCACTTTCAAGTAAATAAAAGCAATCTAATAGGTTATTAAAACGTATGTGAAAATTGCTTTGTATCTTTTACTTGTACATTCAACACAAGTAAACTAAAAGAACACTATAGAACAATAAATAAAGCAAAAAATGAATATCATATTTTTCGACTAACTCCTATTCTTTAGGCAACTGAGTCACTCGATTCGCTAAATATATATATATATATATATATATGAGAAGTCTTCGTGCACACTTTGTCGATATTTCTACATTGAGATTTACACAGGGTATCCCCGAGGCTGATTTACACGACTATTGTATCAATTACAACACTGCGAGTGGGTTTTCGTAAGCAACCAATATCCGATCGTAGGACGTCATCGTTTTCGAGGGGCATCGAAGGCTATGTGGGATTTGTCAACTGCTCCAGTCGATTTTGTTGTGGCGAAATCACGTAGTTAAATATATGTACTAATTATTTATGAAATGAAATTAGTAAAAAAAAAAAAGAAAAGATAATTCGTTATATCTCATTAGTTTCTATACTTGTTAGCTCCACTGCATTAATAATTAACAGTCGCATTTAATGTAAACATCTTTTTTAATAATTGGACGCAAAACATAATTATATAAAAGTAATATTTTTTTAATTCTATATATCTATGAATTTCAATATAATCATGAACTCCTTTTACAAATTTTTTGAAATAATTTCGATTTTTTTATATTGTTAAAGTTGAGGAACAAATGTCCATTGTATTTTCGTGGTTATTAAATAAGAGCACCGAAAAGTGGTTCATGAGTATTTCGAAATACTGTAATAATTTTTCTTTATTTTTTACTGATTTCCAAAAAACTTCATTTAATCGATTTTCGACAGAGTTTCAGTAATAGTTAAATTAGCAAATGCAGCAAACATATCATTTATACTTGATTATGCTCAATTTTATTTTCAATTTGCTTGACTCCCGCTAGGTGTCAAATGAACTCAAAAGTGACATTTATCAACATTAGGATCGAATATTAAAAAATTGCTCTTTAATTTTATTGTAATGAAGATTTAGCCTAAACGAAAATGAAAATACTAAAGAAATATGAAGAAATGATTAAATTAAATGATAAAAAACGACAAAATTTGATCCAATTTACAGTTTCATTACAGCGAATCACTTTTAGTTGGCCCTTGCAGTCTATTTAAATGCATGACAATGAGGGGCATTCGGTATGTCATTCACATAACAATTGGCCCCTCATTCAGGTGTATTTGTATAGTTCTCAAGGGCCAACTTAATTCGACATAATTAACGTGACAATGAATTGAATTTTTCTACCGACTTTTTGTTTTAAATTGTTCGACAAATCACCCTGTGCATTATTGCAAACATATTCGGCACACACACACACACACACATATATGTATAAAATGTTGTATCATTTACATAACTACGTAATTCATTCTAGTAATATATGGAGTCTCCCTTAAACATGCTAAAAAAAAAAAAAAAAAAAAAAAACAGCAACGACAAAAATTCTTTACACACATATACAAACGGAATAATCTCTAGGTCGAAACGTCGGACTTTTCCGCAAATCAGTCAGATGTACGCGACGCAGCGCATTGCGTCTATATAGGCGTTTCATTGACACTGGCAAGGAGTAGGAGTCATTCATGGTCAGACACGCGTAGGACGACCGGGAAATGCATTTTGCATCGTGCGTTCGAAACGACAATCGACCTAACGGTTATGCACACGCTCGTATTTACAATGAAAACGTGACATCGCGCCGATGTTTGGCGTTTATTTCGCGCCATTTGCATTTATGAGCAGCACAGCTAAAAATATGACGTACACATTTTTGCCGAAGTCGCGGGATTCCGTCTGGCATAATTTTTTTTTTGTGTACTTTTTTTTTGTCCTTTACGATGCTGGTGGAAACGGTCGTGAAAAAACAAACAATCGATCGATTAATTTACATTGTCGTTTATTATGTTGCTCGAACGACGCATAAGCAATGAATTTTCTACTCGGAAAAAGCGAAATAGTTGAAATCACTATATCTACCAAGTAGGATATGGTAAAAATTGTTTTAGAGGTTATGTTTAAATTCATCAGATGAAATTATAGTTGCTACTAAGTTCGTTACAGTTAAATAAATTACGTGTCGAATTTATTAAAAAAAAAAAAATCATTCGACGACTTCTCAAAAATTTTTGTAACTTTTTACCTTATTTCAAATAAATGTATTGAAACGGATTTGTCCGATTTAAAGAATGAATTCTGATATAGCTTAGCGAGTTTATGTCTATCCTAGTATACAAACGTATTGGACTGGATTCAGCAGAATCAAAAAACGAATTCATTTATACAAGGAAGCGAATTCCTACGAATACTTATTCAATACTTTCAAATGCATCGAAAACCACGAATAATATTCGTAAATGAAATTCTATGCTTTTCAACACATTTGTGTTCAAACTTAATGCGTATAAATTTCATTCTATGCATTTCCATTCATTTCAGTATAAAAGTAAGCATTGCGTATAATAATTAATATTTATTCAATTTTGGATTAAAATTGAATTTGCAATCATTATTTTCAAATCCGAATGCATTGAAACGTATAGAATATGATTTATAAATAGCATTCCTGGATTTAAATGCATTGGGATTTATTGACGTACATCAGCCATGAATTCAATTCCCTGAACTTCGCTTTTTCACTCTGCCAATCCGTTTCAATACATTTTTTTTGCTGTCTAATATAACACAATACATCCCAATGCCTTTATATCCGCAAGCGTAATATTTATAAATTAAATTCTACCTTTCGATATACATTCTAATATAAAAATAACGTCAAAATAAGTTATATACATTTCAATCAATTTTAATCCGCGATGAAATTCTAATTGTATATAATTTGGAATTCAAAGGTATTGATTGATAAGCACACAATTTAATGTACGGTTATTTTTATGAATTTATATGCATCGGAGTATTGAGGTTTTAGAATATTGACATATTCATATGAATTTGTTTGACTGCAATGTATTTTTTCGTAACTCTGCTGAATTTGTTTCAATTTACGTATTTTTTTTTACAGTGTTGGAATGAAAACCTAATCAAGAAATTTTATTGTTTTAACGGTTTTTTTCTCAGACAATACTTTTGGACTTTTTGTCGAATCGTCGATAACATTTTCAAATTTTATCTCAATACTATACCGACAAAATTGAAAGATATATAATAGAGGTTACTAATGGAGTATATACGCAGACGGACAATGTCATTAGTCACAGGTCCCCAAGGATTTTTGCAGTATTCCCAATTTATGAAAATGTCGTGACCCATAATTTTAACCGCATAATGTCACGATCGAAATTCAGCGACGTAATCGACGACAATCGCAGCTTTTTAGGCGAAATTCATCAACTTTCCAACGGCGACATCTCGTAACGGCCGACGGCCGTGAGCTCGTGTAACGCCGGAATTTTAATAGGCCGATCTCTGGACGGCGAATTGCCGGCGAATTAGGAATCCCGTCCATTTTGTAACTGTGCCGCATTTGCGGAGCTAAAATCTCGAGTATACGTGTATGTGTATATATATGCAGATATGCGCCACGCCACGGTCGGCATTTACGGCGAGTTTACGAGCATATATACACATGCAACGTCGGCATATTTCGAGGTCAGCAGATTAATATATCGAGACTGTAGTACTCGTGAATTAGCGCGTTAACGCCGACCACCGAAAGCTGCTTCGGGACACCGGAGAACAATTGGCCATTTTGGAATTTTCCGCAATTTTCATTGGTCATTCGTCGATCAATTCTGTATTTGGCAAAGATAAAATCATTTTTGCACTTTTTTAACCGTTATTATTTTAAGTTATGAATTACTTTAAAGCAATTTTTATCAATATATGGAAATATCTTAAAAAATGAATGAAGTCGTTAAAAACATTTATACACAGTCGGTTATAAAAAAATATAGATCCAACTATATGGGATCTTTCTCTCCCAACGTTTCGACCATAGTGTGGGACCTCCTCAGGGGTTTCTATATCCATATAGTTAGATATATATATATATATATATATATATATACATATTTTATAACAAACTGTATCAAGAATAAATGTTTTTATTGACCAGTTAAATCACGGGGACCAGCGCATGACCAGTTCTGTGTTTCATTCGACTTGTGTTCACTGTTGGGTCAATACAATTGTTAATAATATATGTATTTCCCTCTATATAATAGTGTAAATAAGGGCAAATATGAAAAAAATTATGTCCACGATTTAAACTTTCGACCTTAGTGTAGTCATTTTTATTATGTATCTAATCAAAATATAGTAATTGTTACACGAAATTAAAAAAAAAAAATTTACCACACCTACATGTCATTCTAAAGAATTTCATATGAGAAATTTATGTCTTTTTTTCTATTTCGGAATTATGGTGTTATTTTTACCACGTCGACATTTTTTTTTTAATTTATCTCGTCTTTTCTAAAAAAGATAATTTTCGCCTACAATGGAAATTTTACAAAAATACAAATATATATATATTATTTTATGTAATATTGCAATGTAGCGTATACTTTAAAAATGATAAAATTAAGTATAGAGACTATCTATATCAGATGTGATATACTTTATTATCACCATATACTTACAAAATGTGCCTGTTGTCACTGGACAAATTGAAAATAACAAAAATGATAGACAAATTTTTTTTTTCTTATTATTTTGATTCTACAAAATATTTTTTTTTATATTTTTTGTTTGTTCGTTTTCGTCTACCGTTGTCAATTTTTATCGATTTATCTATTTCCATTTAGAAAATTTCGTTCTTTTTTTAATGTCAGGAATTTTTGTCAATTTTGTATCGAAAAATTATTATTATTTTGTATCAACATTGTATATATTTACTTCTTTTTTTTTTTATCAATTATCCATTATCAATATTTTTTGTTTATCAATTGTCATTGACTTTTATCAATTATTACCAATGATTTTGGCAAGGTACTTTCTATTAGAACGTGTATTTTTATTAATTTTGTATATAAAAAAATTTATTGTTTAATTTATTTTTAATTATTATATAATTACGAGGGTCCAGATGTTTAGGTGTCTTAAATGACTATAAATTAACGTTTTATTTTATGTTCCCTATTTTTATTAACAACACATATTATTAATGGATTTATTTTGAATATTATTGATTTCCCTTAAATTCTACCTTGTGTTTATACGTTTTTCAATAGGACGTTAATAATAAACTGTACCATCTATCTTTTATCTAGTCGCATGTTGAAATGTGAAAAAAAAAGTTAAAAAAAAGTTAAAAAAAAAAAAAAAAAAA
>JAPYZR010001222.1:0-44562 GCA_030522945.1 Trichopria nigra | reverse complement strand
AATAGATTTCCACCAAAAAATTCCCAAAATTGAAGAAACGGAAAAATTTTTGTTGGTAAATTCAATACTTCGCCGCCTTGCGTCAGGCGAAGTAAAACTCTCATATCTTGAATTTTAATGAATATGCTAAATTGATTGATCAGAACATGATGATTGATTATAAGAAGGGCTAACTCGTTTTTATCATGACTCCAAATATATTCTACGAACCCTACGAACAAATTGGCTCAAATTTCGAAAAATTGTTGAAATGTTTCAAGTGCATTTTAATTATACATTGTGATGATAATGTTGAAAAAGGCTCTGATACATTAAATCAATATATAGTTTTATAATGTTGACGTAAAAGTATGGAGTAATTCGTTTTTACATATACTATGAATAACAAAATAAAAAACAATAGTGTGAAATCGTTACTTGAATTGTCATGTGCTTGTAGACTCAAATGATGGGATTGTCCGGTCCACTGATGTTTGATACCGCCGGTTACCGAAGTAATTTTAATTTAGATATTTTGAAACTTGATTATGAAGGACTGAAGACAGTTGCAGTGTGGAACAGCTCGGGTTCGATCGAATGGCTTCCTTACACACCGCCTGGTTCCAAAGTGGAACATTTAAGCCTTCATAATATGACATTCAGGGTGTTAATTTCATTGGTAAGTTCATATTATTGTTACCATTCTATCCTATAGTTTTTGGTCAACAAATTCATGATTTTATTTCGAAATACTATATGAGGAAATCTGACGTGTTTATCTGTACATATTAGACCGAACCTTATGGTATGATCAAAAAGTCAATTACTAAAATGTCGGGCAATGACCGATACGAAGGATTCGCAATCGACATTATCGAAGAGATGAGCAAATTACTTGGATTCAATTATACATATTTCGTGCAAGAGGATAGCGTTTACGGATCACCCGATCCCATAACTGGCGAATGGTCCGGAATGCTAGGAAGAATTATAGACAATGTCAGTGCGCTTTCATTTTGCGACGACTATTGAAGTAACATTGCAAACATATTGCGCTTGTTGTAGGCATATAATTTCTGATAGTAATTCAGCAACGTACTATCTGAAGCATCGAAGATAATTGCTTTTTTCAGGAAGCGGATCTTGCAATTACAGACTTAACCATCACTGCTAAACGAGCTAAAGCAGTTGATTTCACAACGCCCTTTATGAACTTAGGTATATTAGCCATATGTCACATACCTTTTTTTTTTAATAATGTTATTATTGTAATTAAGTAATATGATTTTGAAGACATAAAATGTGAAACAGTAACATTGTTGTTCGCAGATTTTTAAAAACATTTTAACATTTTTTAATAAAGGTACTATATTGAAATGAAAAACTGAATTAAATATCTGACAGATTTAACAATTTCATAGATTTGTGAGTGAAAATATATACAAAGATGGAGCTTTCGTATGTGTCATTTAATTAAGATATGATTTTCATTTTTCATTTTTTTTTTTAATATTAAATTATTCTTTATTATTTTTTTACTTTATAAAAACTTGAACTTTTAAAATACTAAAATCATTTTAATCTTTGTTTTTATCGATATGTTTTATAATATTGTTTGTGGTGTGTTCAAGTGAAGACACTCGAACACACAAATAATATAACAAACTATATAATATAAATAACATGCCAATCTAATATTAAAGATATTGTCGTAAAATGATATTAACGACTAATAACAAATTTATTTTTAAAATAATATATAACGCGTTATTACTAAGAAGATCTTATATATATATATATATATATTTATTTATTGTATTAAATGTGTAATACGATAAGTCCCTCTGATTGGCATTGAATCATATATACCGTTAAAAAATTAATTTAATAGATGAAAATGGTGAGTAAATTACATAACCTCATATTTAAGACTATTGTATAATTACAGTGCCATGTTCTGAAAATACTCAGCTATATATATACAACGGCTCAGTGGTCTAGGGGTATGATTCTCGCTTTGGGTGCGAGAGGTCCCGGGTTCAAATCCCGGCTGAGCCCATTTTTTATTTTTTTTTATTTTTCTTACATTTTATTTTTTTTCAATTTTAAAATATTTTATTTTATTTTATTATTATTTAAAAACATATGCTTCGCTAATTTTATTTTTATTTTTATTTATTATTTTTGCAGGTCACCATAATCTGAATTTATTTTCTTTAGCGTGCGGTAACGCAAAAAAAAGAATAATTTATTTTTAAAAAAATAAGTATTTATTATATTAAATTTTTTGTATTCATTGGGAAAAACACATGGAACTACTCATCTATGTATATAAACGAACGATCAAGAAATGTACGCACATTCAAATAGAACGAATAATTCATGACTGGTAGAAATTTGACGTTTTGGTAAAAGTCTAGGCCTGGATATACTAACTTGGACTGATGCATGATTTCTGGCTATTGACACGATGTATTTAAATCGAACATATTACGAATTCGTAACGTATTTTAGTGATATGATTTAGAAAATCAAGCACGTGAAACGTTAACATTTTTTTAATAACGATATTGTAAAACAAGAGCAATTCAGAGGCCGTTGATTAGAAAATCTGAAATATATTGATTATTACCTTAATATACAGGGATCTCCATTCTGTACAAAAAGCCGACAGCAGCGCCGCCGAGTTTGTTAACATTTTTGCTGCCATTTTCAACTAAAGTGTGGCTTTACCTTATGGGCACGTGGACCGTAGTATCGATATTGTTCTTTCTTGCTGGACGAATGTGTCCCGAAGAATGGAACAATCCACTTCCGTGTGTAGACGAACCAGAAGAGTTATCAAATCAATTCACACTGAAAAATTCGATGTGGTTTACTATGGGCTCTCTTATGCAGCAGGGCAGCGAAATAGCTCCGATGTATGTACTTATGTTATGCTTTCTGTTTTGGCATTATTTAAGATATTTTAAGTGTATGAAATGATAATATATAAATATACATTCTAATTGAAATCAGATTTGCACACGATATATTGATGACCTTCTAAGTCACTTAAATAAATGTTTGTTTATTACAAAAAATTTTAAGAAAATGCTATTTCAGAGGAAAATCGACTCGAATGATGGCAGGAATGTGGTGGTTCTTTTGCATAATTATGGTGAATTCTTACACGGCTAATCTTGCTGCCTGTTTAGTAGTGGAAACAGTCGAGAGGCCTCTAAAAACTGTCGAAGACTTACCTAATCAAAAAGATATAAAGTATGGTGCCAAAAGGGATGGCGCAACTTTTCAATTTTTCGCTGTACGTAGTTATTAAGTGTAATTTTTATAAAATTGCAATTGCGTACTTTGCATAAAACTTGAAATATCTTTGTGTATTCGTAGACGTCAAATTCGACAACGTATCAGAAGATGGCAGAATATATGAAAGCTCATGAGACTGAATTGATGCCTATGGACAATGATGTGGGAAAAGAAAAAGTGCTGAATGATAATTATGCCTTTTTAATGGAGTCCAGTTCAATAGAGTACATTCAAGAAAGAGAATGCAATCTAACTCAAATCGGCGGCCTTTTGGACCAAAAGGGATACGGAATCGCAATGAGAAAAAGTAAGAAAACTGTTATTTCGTCATTTAAATGTATGATTAATGTGTTTAAGTTGAAGTGATTATTATCTACCGTAAACAATTAGATTCATTAAGATAAAAATATAGTAATTACTTCATTCTTTATTAAATCGCATATATATATATATATACTGAATGTAAAATAATTCAGAAAAGCTCGGTACAAGTCGGAAATTAGAGGAACGAACTAATATTCATTATTGAAGTATTGCGTCGATTCGCAAAATTTGAAATTTGCTTCATAACTGCTAGTAGAAGCTCTGATTAATGCTCTAAGTAAGTGTAATTTTAACGTGAACTTTTACGAAGTGAACGTATACATTTGAGAAATGCCTTTTATGATAAGTGTCTTTTAAAAAGCAGGTATAGGAAACTTAAACAAAAAAAAAACAAAAAAAGAAATGAAAAGGAAATCACTTCTGATCATTTTTGATAAATAAAGCCTTCTAGATAATGCATCATCAATTATGGCATTTAGCCTATAGAAAATCCTTAAACAAAAGACAATGAAGACTAGTATATTTTAATTTCATTATGTTCAACAGCACAATAGCTGATCAATCACTTCTTTATTTTAGAACTTCTTACCTGGGTATTAGAGCTTTTACTATAGCGTTAATGAAGGGAACATCAATGTGTACGAATCGTCATCGATATAAAAAAACCTCGGGATATATCGAATTGCACTAAGCGTTAGTCATTGAAGAAAGCACACAAGTCGATTATGTGAAACCGCTATTTTTTATTAATATGTTTTAATATACAAAATAATAAATCGTGGATTTATTTGCAGATGTGACTTATCAAAAACTTTTGAATGGGGCAGTATTAAAATTGCAAGAAATGGGCATGCTGACGGCATTAAAGAATAAATGGTGGAAAGAAAAAGGAGGTGGTGGAAAATGTGCGGTAAGTTAACAATAAGTTAATAGTTTTTATTAAAGGTGTCGCAGTACGACTATGACCTGGTACAATCATTTATTTTATCAAACTTGTTTTATTCGTCCATTGAACTTTGAAGTAGGTTATATTTATTGTATTTAAACGTGATAAGGGAGGGAATGATTGAAAACGTCATTGTCAATTTGTACGTGATGGTTGCATCTATTTTTACTTATAAACGTTTTGTCATTTTTTGTGAGTTTCTGGGACGTTTGTGTTGATACCTACGACATCATCATATTTATATGAACATACATATGTATTTTAATTCATCGACAACTATAGAGTATCTCTAAGTTAGGCATATCATATCCAAACTGGATTTTTTCTTTCTTCTATAAGGTAGAACATCATTTCTACCCGGGTTTTGGTTCGAACTATTTTTCAAACATGTATAATGTATATGGATAGTTATTATATAGGATATTATGTTTATCGCATTATATAAGATTTGATTATTTATTAACATAATTATTAACATACATCTTCATTCAACGAATATTATGAAAAATATTCAGAAATGTATTTCTGCAGCCATCAGCTTCCGGAGGGAGTGCGGCGTCAAAATTGGGGTTGCCGAATGTTGGTGGCGTTTTCCTTACAATGGCTGCTGGTGTTTTCTTATCATTGTTCCTAACGGCGTTTGAACTTCTGTGGTACGTTATGAAAGTAGCACGTCGAGAAAATGTAAGTATTTTAGTAAATATTGGAGTAAATTAATTGACACTTTCAGATAACTTTACGTATTGTACCACATTTATTTTTTTCCACGCAGATAAGTGTTAAAGAAGAATTAATGGCAGAATTAAAGTGTATCGTGCACTTTAGCGAAACGACAAAACCCGTTCGAAGGAGAAAACCCTCCGACTCCAACCTAAGTGGAAAAGAAAGCGCGAAAGATGGCGCACCCCCTTATGGATATGTACCTACTGTGATAACAACAACGCCGGCACAACAAAATTAATCACAATACTATCATTGTTCTGATAAGTAAATTAATTTTTCTTATGAAATGTTGAAAAATTGTTCATGTCTCTAGAATTTATAACTTTAAAAAATAAATAATTACAACTGAAACTTTATTTGTTTACAGTTAAGAAAAATTTATATTGTTTTAGTGAAGAAAACATTTTTATAATTGTTTTCTTTTGTTTAATGAAATATAATAAATTAAGTTTTACGTGATTGCAAAAATTAATTAAAACATTTTCTTGTTTCATACGCGCTAATCTTCTGAAATTTACAATTCGATTTTCATACTCAAAGGCCGTATTTCACTAATTGCACGATTATGTACATTAGTGATGTAATTAATTTGAAACTGCCACTTGTTTTTAAAAAATGTTAATGAAATGAAAAATTACGTCAATCTTAGTCTAAACTACCGATTGGCATCGTCCTAATTTTGATTCTCATGCTTGTCGCGAGTTAGGGACGGATGGAAATTACCCAATCGGAAAGTCTAAAATAAAAACAAATACTTGAAAGTACCATCAGTGTATTGAATCCAATTTGTTTAATTATTAATATTACTCGCAATCATAACAAAATGTCAAATTTTCTAGATTTTTAGTTGTATAAAAATACCTACTTAAAAACAAATAAGCACTGTAGCAATGCATAATTAGTAAAAAAATTTTCTAATTCGCTGTAAGTAATAATATTTGATATATTGAGTAGATAAATATTACAAAAGTTTTAGTTGCATCTCTTTTTGTAAAAACATAGCATTCATTTGTTAAATTTTTAGATCATTCTAATCTTTAAATTTATTCACACATACATAATACCCAAATGAATCTGAACTAATCAAAATTAACCCGACATAGATACGCTTCAAACAAATTCAGGCCTGATTTTGTGTATATGTATTTAGGTCCATGTAGAATTTACACAAATCATAACTGAGTCGTGTTTTGCTTTGAATACAAAACTTGAAATTAGGTAAATTTTGATCAGCTAAAAATATTGTTGGAATCATTCTATGGTAGTACCAGTCATTGACGAATGATAATGAATGAGTGAACTGTAGTATATGGTTTTCTAAACAATACATTCTTTAGTGTTCTAACATGATCTTAATGGATACCAAACTATATACAATAAGATCAAAAGTGATCTGATCAGATGACTTTTTTTGTGGCTAACGTTGGTCAAAATCGTGAAGAATGATTTAAAAAATCGGTTGGATCGTAAGTGCATCAAAAAGTAAAACAAAATTTCTAGGAAAAAGTAAAATCGAATGTTTCATTTTTTGTCAACTCATCATCGAATTCAATTTTTACACATGACATTTCTTAGGATTTTCTTAAAATTAGTTCAACGAGACTGACAAATGATATTTTCGCGCTCAATAATAAGAAGGAATCCGAAGAGAAAGCCGAAAAACAAAGTATTGCAACGCGACAGTCGCAATCGTACAGTGACGAACGGGCGACGAGAGACGAGGATGCTTTTAGTTCTTTTAACGTCTGAGCGTGGAAAAAATAACAAAAAAGTACACTCGATCATCGGATGGTGGTGGGGGACGAGAAATTCCGGGCTGCCGATCCAGCATACTCAAAAAAACCAACTTCGAGGAGCGGTTCCGTACTGCGTCGCGGGTTTCTTTCGTGCGTTCTCTTGTTTGCTTTCCTCGTTGAATCGCAGAGTGCATTATTCCCAGCGATTTACCGGTGATTAAATCATAATTACTGTTTTTACAGGAATCGGAGTAAATAATAGTATATTTCAGTCGTGTCTCGAGGCTGCACGTAAATGAGTAATTATCTGTATTAAGGTAATATGAATAAATGTAGTGCAACCAATAAACAAATCATTCGCGTCTGACTGCATTTTTTTTTCATCAAACAATAACGTAAAATCATCTTTCTTCTGGATCTTTTATTGTACGAGTATAATAATAACCGAATGCCAAGTGTAGATTTTAAAGTAACGTTTTAACATCAAACGAAACGGTCTGATCAAAATCAGAATCTTGAAAACAGACCTGAGATGATCTATTCAAATTATCAGAGTTCTAATCACAATAAAATGCGAGTTCAATTGATCCGATTAATGGACGAACTTTCTTATACAAATACATAATTTCTTTTATAAATAAATATTGATAACAACTATTATTCGCTCTTTCGTTTATTTAATTATACTTTTATTTTTCAGTTTAGTAAGTGATACAATACAATACTTTAAAGTATCTAAATATTTTAAATGTAAAATTTCGAAAGTACGAAAATATACATAATATTGGTGAATGATTACGGTAACATTATTTATAGAATTATCGAAAAGTTATGCCAATACATCCGGTCAATGAAAATTTGTTGCTAGTTGTTTTTCCGTTTGACGGTCGGTCACATGTGTCGCACTAAACGTCAAAAATTGCCAGCTTGAAGTGCGCACACCAATCGCAGAAACATAAAAATATTATTGTAGCAATTGTAATAAATCTAGAACGTAAAAGCCATCGCGACACTGAAAACACACGTATATTTTTAATTTCGGGGAAAAATTCTTTCGAATGAAAACTATGTCACGTGCCACGCTCCAAACGGAAAGAGCGCCGGCGTCGCAGCTCTTAAAATCTAAATATACCGTTGTCGTTATTCGTTCCCCGTAGATTTCGCTTCTTTTTTCGTGTCATTTGGTGGGAGGAGAAAATGTCAATAAACTTAAAAACCCTGTAGAGACAAGCTTTAGAGCAAAAAGACAAAAGTCTCTTGAAAACCATCGATGGGGCACGCGTAAAGCTCGGAAGAGTGCTCCTGGTCCAAACCAGCTTCCGTGCGGACGGTGCGGACACTATTGTGCATTACTGAAAGTTCACGTTCGAATTTATCGATTATCAGTGAAAACAAACCCACGACTTTATGTCAGGCTTAAAAAAGAGGCTCGAATCCATCAAGGATCCAATTAACGACGACGTGATGTAAACGATCTCATCCAGTAAATAATCATGACTCGCTTTCTGTTACTGAATTTAGGACAAGCGTAAACATTTACGCGGGAGAAATGGAGTAGGGACGCCGATATTTTCGCGCCTTGCTGTTGTACATGCTGTCAAACGGTTTAAGTGCTTGTTGGTCAAGTCATAGCGGAGAGCTCGATTCGTTCAAAGACCATTCTAAAGTTCCCTACGACTTTTCTCGGATTATCACGAACAGTATTCGTTTTACTAGTGGTTCGCGGTTTCAGTTAATGCGGTGTTCTTATCTCATTGTTAGAGGAAATGTGAACTTGATCTACAAACTCCAAACAGACAGAGGTAAGTGGCGATAAAGTGAACTCTACACGAAAATGTTTATCCGATCGGTCTGTCAAAGATCGTAAAATACCTATCTTTCTTTCTTTCTTTTGCAGAATGAAAGATGTTACTCAAATGCGCGGTAGTGGTAGTGTTTTTACCTTACATTTTAGCAGATTATCAGATAGTTCCTATAGGTAAGTCTGATAAAAGTTCCTATTAATTAAATTCAAAGCCACGCGTGCATGTTACATCAATTTAACTATTGCAGCTTGGCGAGAATGAAATAACCCATTTTAATTGCTAGTAACTTATTTTTTCGACACCTGAAAATTGCAATGTGAAGCAATGTTGGAGTAATTAAATGGTACATTATCCGTTAAGGGGTAGCAATTGTAATAAATACGAGGGGTGTTTTCACAATGAGTCTGTTCTCAATACAACTCGAAGGAGGAAGGTGTTGAAAACATACGAGTTCTTTAAAAGACTTTTTCCAGCGAAACATGTTTTACGTCTCATGAGTGCGAAAACGACGTATTTTATGCTTTTAGAGCGAGGCTAATGGTACAAACCTATTAAAGCGTGAACTTGAAAGCATTTATTTTTTCTCGCGCACACCACTTTTTCAAATGATGGCATTTCAACGCGGTTTTAAACAGATATAAGGACCAATTATTTCCCTTCCGTTTTACATAAATGTTTGTTCTACACTTTCTAAAAATGCTTCATTTCTTGCATGTAATGCGGGCGCAAAATAACCCATTTAATTTTTCTTTCTCTAAAGCGAACATATTATTTTTCGGATCGTAAGCGTAATTTTCGATGCCAGAACGTGTTAAATTCTTTTTTCTTTTATATATGTATATAATAAGAAGGAAAAAAGTGGGGAACAAACAAATTTTACTGGGACGTTGACAAATCCGTAACAGACAAAAATCTTTTCAGTCGCCGATTACAAAACCTAAAAGTCATTTTTTTATATTATATTACTTTACATGCATTTTAAAAATAGAGACATTGACTTCAGAAAGGCATGCTTTTATCACAGGCTGCATGGAATTGGATGTAGTTTTTGTTTTCTGTAAAAATCATGTTGCTTTTGACGTGTCTTGTACCGTCAATATCCTTATAGACATTAATCTATTAGTTTCTTACATTCTCAAATTCTAACATGTAGTTTATCAAAAAAAAAAAAAATTTAACCTGCTGAATTGTCTAGGAATTTGACGAAAGCTGTTTATTATTTCTATCAGAGTAAGATCGCATTATGAATAAGAGGCCAGTAATAATCAATATATGTTGATAAAGTAACAATCATTTTATGAATCTTGAGCGATTTTCTCAATATTTTGAATTATTATTCAGCCTTTTTACATAAAGTACTATAACTTTCGTACTACACAAATAACACTATCCAAGGTACGATCAATATAGATTCAGTTGTCAATGACAATGACATCCATCGGACGTCGATTGTGTATGTATATAATGGATAAGTTTTCTAATGGACTAAAAATGGCCGTCCATTATTCGCACATATATGGACAACCAATGAATCAAATTTTCGTCCATGCCCGAATGGACAAAAATTGGATGAATCTTGAACTAATTCAGTCCAATGTCAATTTATAGCAGTATAAATGGGTCACTTGTAAAAGAACAAAAGTATGAAACATGAAGTAGCGGAAAAATAAAAATAAAAGGTTTCAGAGTGAGAAAATCGTGGCGCTGTATCGATTCTATCTAGATTACCAAGAATAATTACTGGTTCTAGACTGGAAAACTATGTAGCCCCAATATCCGCAGGTAGACGCTTATTTAATGTATATGGGGCCATGATAATAATATATATCCATGATCTAAACAGAATCTGCCTAGTTTTCATCTAGAAAAAGCTATTCTAACCTAAGAAAAATTTGCTATAGAAATAATCATATCTAGTATTTTCTAGACAAATCCGATATAGAAACGAGACAGAATGCATATACTTTATCTAACCTAGAATTTACCCTCACAGAAAAAAATATGTTCGGTGTCCGAAATGACACCCAATTGGGTGTAAACCCCAATTTTTTTAGTATTTACACCCATTTTTTTGGTGTTTACACCGACTTCGGTGTCATTTCGGACCCCGAACAATATTTTTTGGTGTACATTTCCGTAAGGGTATAGTAATTTTCATTATCAAATTTCTAGATTTTCTTCATAAAATCTGGACGGAATCGAGAGATTTTCTCATACAGATTTTATAATGGCTTTCCGATATAGGGCCTTTACAATAAAACGGAATGCCAGAGTAATTTCTACCTGGGAAATGACAACTTCATATAATGATAGAACTATATGATCGAATCTGAATAAGATCGAAATCTGAATGTGTTCAGACAATATCGATCGATGAGATCAGACAATAAGATGGAAATATAATAAGAACAGAATAAAATCAGTTAATGAATAATATTAGAATATCAATGCAAACGAAGCCCGTGGAGCTGAAGTATGTCGAGCACGTATTTTAATCAAAAACTACAGTAATAATTTCAGCAATTCATTTAGAAGAATCTGTATATTTAAAGATATTTCTATGAACGTAAATTTAGTACTTTCTACTCGAAGTATCTACTGTCCTTACGGAAAGAAATTCATTTGTAAAACCAATAAAATACATTTTTCTCTGTGATTAATTTTGAAATATAAATAAGAACAAATTGTGAATAAGACAAAGAATAAGAGTAGAAATACGATCAAAATGTGATAATCCGACGTAACAATGGAAAAAAAAAATACGACGAACATGATAGAGCGAATAAGATTAGCTTAACATTATGAGACTAGACTAAGGTAACGGTCGAACACTATGAATATAGTTGATTAAGAAACAAGGTAAATCCCATTCATTCATCGCTGCTATAACAAAATATATTTACAGTGTATTATGTAAATACACATTATGAATAAAATCCGGCGTAATATGAAAAAGTGTATTGTTGTCAAGCATGGCAGGTTATAATAATTTGTAAAATTTGCATAAAAAATACTCATTTCGCGGATTTTTCGGTTTTAAAAAAATCACAAAAACTTAAAATTCAGAAATGCGGAATCCATTTTTAGCCATTATAGTTAAAAAAAAGAACAGTTTTGCATGAAGTATATTGCAAGTTCAGTGATTAACATTTTTCAGGGTAAATGATTAAAAAAAAAAAAAAAAATTTTATGTTTAATATTTAAATATTGTTAATATCCGGTTGTTCTCTTTTTACAGGTGCATTATTTGATAACAATGATTATTATTATAGAGCATTTATGTTGGCCGTGAACGTAATTAATAACAGCCAATACGATCAATTCGCTAATTTTAGCGACATACAAATATTACCTGAAGCTCATATAGTTGAGAAAGATATAATCGATGTTTCTCGAAAAGGTAAGTTAACGTGAAAACGTTGATTAATTTGTTAATACAGTTCGTCGAAAGGGAGCGACGTGCTTATAATTTTAGATACATTTTGTTTGGTATGTTAATTTCGGAATTTCCAGGTTTCCTGGTTCTTCTCTAAATTTAATATAAAATAAAATTGAAAACTAATATATAATTCCCCAAGATTTATTCGCTTCTTAATCAAAACAACTCTTTTGTAAATCATCCAATATTTGGTCGCCGCGCCTTTACTCCAGTAGTTGTACATATATGCAGAAATAATCGATTTTTCCTATTGATTTTGAAAGCAAATTGAAATATTAATCTTTAGGTATTCTTCGATACCAATATGTTTCACACATCTCTTACTGCATTAGCCCTAGTATTTAATAGTATGTGATTTTGATTAATTGGCATTGATCCCAATTTTAATTTTAATCTTTTTGATATTGCACACTCACCATGTAATCTTTAACAGTGATCATTGGTCTACTTTTAACTGAGAATAGTGAATCGTCATTGATTAACATTACTAGTTTTCATTGTTTCCATTTGAGAGATTATGTTGGAAGTTGACAGCTCAAATATATATATATATATATATGAAATAATTAGAACGTTATATTTGTCTCTAAGTAAGGACTAACCTGTTTTTTTAGTTAAATTTAGTGAATTTGTTTCCGTGTTTTCAACGTGATGTATAAGAAGAAGAAATAATCTAAATAACTTAAGGTAGTTCCTCACAGAATTGAATTAGTGCATAGAAATAAAAAAATATATACGAGGATCTCTGGATCTCGAAATAAATGCTAGAATTTTTTTAAACTCCGATTGCCAAACTCATTTTCGAGAAAAAATTTTGCAAAAATATACTGTTTTTAAAAAAAACAGTTGCGTGTACTATCGTTTAAGCGTTAATAAACAGAAAAAAAATGAATTCGATATTAAAAAAGTAATAGGATGAAATTAAAGATTCGTACTTTTTAATAGTCAAAAGAAAATTGCTGGTAGCCGAACAAATTTCGAACAAATTTCGAGACATTTAGAGTAGAAAGTGCAAAGATATACAACTTCTCAGTTTATCCATATATGAATAACTTTGTGGTTCATAGCTACATATAAATAATATTAATATAATAAAACTATGTTATTTTAATGCAAATATTACTAAAAGAAGATCTTAAAATTTATAAATATATTTAATAAACGCCGCATATATACAATTCGATTGAGAATTTTGGAATTTTTATTCTGGGCATTCAGTTGACTAGGGAGTCTGTGAAGAACTGTCTTAATTATAATTAACTATAATACTTTGTTCTCGATGAAATTTGCATCGTGCTTTTAAGATTTTCTATTAAGTGCATATATGTCATTGTCTGAAACTAGATCATCTATCGATAGTATAGTCTTTTTGTAGGACTAATTATAATAGTCCCACTAGACACGCCGTCTTCAAAATCAGTACTATGTTTGTCGAAATGACAATACTAGGCTTCAATGATACATTTTATATTACATGCTCACCTGAACAAACATTACATGATTACCTGTAGGTAATGTTTGTTTGTACTTGTAATAGTTATTTTTTATTACAACTTAAACTCAAAGTTTATAACGTAACTAATATTTTCAAGCTGTACAAAATGATTTGCAATGGATAATTTTTAGCATGCGAACTTTTCGAAGTGGGCGTCGCTGGAATATTTGGTCCTCAGTACAGATTGAGTGCTGAATACGTGCAGTCGCTGTGCCATTTAAACGATTTACCTCAACTTGTTGTTAGATGGGATCCACGCGATGAGAATTTAGGGTCTATAAATTTATATCCTGATGCAGAAGTATTATCAAAGGTAAATTGTAACTTTTTAAATAGGAATACCAACATATGTCATTTCATACAAATTATAAAATATTCGATTTGGTTTTATCATGTATATGCATGCTATATGTTACCTCTTTGTACGTTTGTACATTCTGTTATGTTTTAATTTTGACAGATTTTTTTAGAAATAGTAAATTTATTTAAGTGGCAAAGTTTTGCAATTTTATACGAAAACGTGGATAGCTTAAATCGTTTACACCGGGTATTAAAAATGGATCAGAAAGGTAATTCCAACCCTCTAATACGTCGCTTGAATGATTACGGAAATTACAGGTAATTTGTACATTTGTAGGATTCTCATGTGACTAAAGTATCAATAATGTTAGAAGTAACTTAACAATTATTCTGCAGAGAAGTATTTCAAGAAATTAAAAAAATTGGAATGAAAAATATCCTTATTGACTGTTCATTCGATATTCTCCCAGTTGTCCTGAGACATGCTCAACAAGTAGGAGTCATGATTGAAAACTACAAATATATTATTACGTCCCTGGTAAGACTGATGACTGTTGAATTTTTTCACACTTATATCTAGCGTACACGTTTAAGATTTATGGTATTCCTTGAAGGATTTCTTTTCATTAGACTTAGAACCGTATCGATATTCCGGCGTCAGCATCACTGGAATTCGCATGATAGATCCAGAAAGGCTGATCATGCAAAAACTTATTGGAGAACATTTATCTTGGTTACGCATCGAATCCGTCAATCAGCTACGCATTGATCAGGCACTGATATTCGATTCTGTCGTATTATTCGCACGTGCGTATCAAAGTCTCACACAAGACACCGATATCAGTGTCAAACAAATGCCTTGCAACGGGTCGAACAGCTGGGAACACGGTTTGAGTCTGAGTAACTACATAAGAGGCGTACGTTCAATCCTATATTTTATTCTTGCTGAGGTCCCGCATACTTTTTCAATTTTCAAGTAGAACCTATCATTCGCAGACGGAAATAGAAGGACTGACTGGCCATGTAGCAGTCGAGGCTGACGGTTTTCGGAGAAATTTTAAAGTAGATGTAATTAACATTAAGGATAAAAATGTGCGACATCTCGCTACCTGGCGTAATGAGACTGCGGGGCTCTTGATAACGAGGAAGCAATTGTTGGATGACGACCATACTGGACTGTCATTTCGAGTTCTCATTACATTGGTAAGTCATGTCCTGTATAATTTAAAATTATTTTTTAAAAATAAAGATCTATCCTACAAAGGTATTGTTGATTGGATTTTGTTAATATTTATGAAATATAATTTTAATGTTAATATTGTTATGGTGAAGACCGAACCATTTGCAATGAAAGTTAAACGAAGTCAAAAGTTGGAGGGAAATGCACAATACGAAGGATTTGCAATAGACTTAATTAAAGAACTTAGCAAAAGAATGGGCTTCAACTATACTTTTGAAGTTCAAGAGGATGGAGTCAATGGTAATAAAGATCCAAAAACTAAAGAGTGGAATGGAATGATAAGGAAAATTATTAACAACGTTAGTTAAAGCTTTTCTGTACTTATTATTAAATTATAAAGTAAAACTTGTCTACAATTAATCTGCTTTTATATAGGAAACAGATCTGGCGATTACGGATATGACTATCACCAAAGAGCGTCAGGAAGATGTTGATTTTACCATGCCATTCATGAACTTAGGAATCAGCATCCTATACCGAAAAGCAAAGAAAGCTCCGCCAACGCTATGGTCATTTTTGTCACCATTTGAAAGTTCTGTATGGCTATGGCTTCTGGTCATATATGTATTCGTATCGTTATTATTCTTTTGTCTTGGTCGATTAAGTCCATCTGAATGGAATAATCCGCATCCTTGCATTGACAATCCTGAAACTTTGCAAAGTCAGTTCACACTTAAAAACTCATTGTGGTTCACGCTCGGAAGTATAGCGCAGCAAGGATCGGAAATTGCCCCTATGTGAGTATTGTAATAGTATTATAAAAGAACGTTGTAAAAAATATATTACGAAATAGCACAGTTTCCTTATATAATGCCTCTTCATCTGTAATATGTGAATGAATGAAAAAGGTATACACATATATCTATATATTATACTTATATACGCGAGATGTTTATGTTTTAAAGATTTATAAAAGTTTTATAAAAATTAAGACCACTAGCTAGAAAAGCATTTAATGTGGATAACAAAGTGAACCATCAGGTTCGATATTTATTTTTATGAATGAGGGACCATTTAAATTTTAGAACTCCGACAAAAACTTTGCCTGAAGCAGCACATAATATTATACTTAACGTCACTTTTTTTTAGTTTATTTCCTATACATGTAATATAAGACATACTTTCGATATTTTGATTAAATAATGCGTTGATGTAAAAGATATAAAGTTACTGAAGGAGTGATCTTGTATAATCTATTTCCGTTCTATTACATGACAAATTTTGTGAACAAATATAAATGTCTCAAATTATAAATTTATATTTTGGAAACTAAATTAAATACGAGAACTTGATGCCTTGAAAATCATATTATTTAAAAGAAAATGTTTAGAACTTAGATAAAAGTAAAATATTTATAATAGATCATAAATCATATTTTAAAAGTTTACGTGAATTTTTAGGTTAAGATACATTAACTGCAAAAGTGAAACGTTGCTAAAATATTTTAAATGAAATAAAATCCTTTAAAACGTATTATTATTTGAATTATTGTTCAAATTGAACACTGTCCAGAACAAGACTGTTGTGAATATATCTTAAGATCAAATAATCGTATAATATTAACGAAGCTTATTGTGCAATTTGCAGAGGAAATTCAACGAGGATGCTTGCAGGGAGTTGGTTTTTCTTCTGCCTTATCATGGTTTCATCTTACACAGCTAATCTGGCTGCTTGTTTAACCGTAGAAAATCCAGTATCGCCTGTCAAAAGTATTTATGACTTAGTAAATCAAACGGAAATTAGATATGGTGCAAAAAAGGGAGGAGCTACTTTTTCGTTTTTCAATGCAAGTATCTGTTTTTTCGTAATTCTAAATCCCGTCCAGACTTGGCATTTATCACTCAATCTATAATATCCATAAAACACAATAGAATAACAAAACAATACTAAAATAAGACAATAAAAACATAATATCAAGGAATCAGATAAATAAAAAAAGTTTTTAAAGTTTTTAGTTAAGACTTGTCTTTGATACTCGGCGAATTCAGCGTATTAACAAAAATGCACATTTTTACATGTAACAGCACTTAGAAAGGAAACAATGTGAGTACATGTGTGTCGTGAATGTATATTTATTGACACGAAAGAACATTCTACATTTAATACACACACACGTATCAATATTAGAGCTGATATATGATTTATATTGAATTAATTAAAATCACAATGTCACATGTAACGATGAGCCATGTATATGTATGCATCTATACACACATATATATATATTATTTATGGCATATATGATTAATTACAATGTATATCTATTTACTGTGCAATTACGAGAGGTGTAAATTAATGAGAAAGAGAGGTTGTAGATGGGTCATTATGTAAATATTGATCACACATTTACTTTACATGTACGTTACATATTGAGTTTTTTCCACAAGTTTACGCATTATTACATAATGTGCAATGTGTTCTTATGTAAATTTATTAAATATATATAATATATGATATATAAAAGTAACAACATATAACATTATTTAAGAACATTGTATTGTTGTATGTAGCATAATCTACAATTTGTATAAGTAATTTAAACCATAACTTACGACACCACACATCGGTACTGTCATAAAAATGGAAAAAAAATCAAGTTCTATCCCCATTCTGAATCGAAATCAAAATCATAATAATATATATTATAAATGTTGTTGTTAATGCTGATTACTTTTAATAATTTATACGTTTTTGCTATAGGGATCATCGGACCCAGCGCATAACCAACTGTATGCATATATGTTAGAGCATCCTGAAGACATGATGACTTCTAATGAGGCAGGACAAGCAAGAGTTAGCAAGGAAAATGGGACTTATGCTTATTTAATGGAATCCAGTTCAATAGAATATATACAAGAAAGAAATTGCAATCTGGAACAAGCTGGTCCGCTGTTGGATCAGAAAGGCTATGGCATAGCAATGAGAAAAAGTAAGTTTTCAGCAAATTTATTTCCACGAAATCTCTAAGTAATATCGGAATATTAACACTGCCTGATATAAACTCATTGCTGTGTGAATAATAATAAAAGCAACATTACGAAAAATTACTTTTCAGATTCATCCTATCTGAAGGCTCTAAGCAACAATGTTTTGAGATTGCAAGAGGACAGTACGCTTAGTATATTGAAGGAGAGATGGTGGAAGGAACGGGGTCATGGTGGTTCATGCAAGGTAACATGTATTACGTAAAAGAAAATAACCTCCAGTGTAATTATTGTATTATGTAACTGATACTATAATATGTACTTGCAGAAACAAAGTTCTTCCGGCAGTCTCCCATTATCGCAAGGTCACGTAAATGGCGTCTTCCTAGTTTTAGTCATTGGTTGTTCGTTCTCGTTCGTAGCAACGTTATGGGAATTCTTTTGGGACTTCTTTCGCAAACCTAGAGATGATAATGTAAATGGAATAAAGTATTTTTCTAATATTCAAGTTATACTAGACATATGCTAAAAGTTTCTGATATATTTATGATCGCCTATAATTTTTTTTACAAAACTTGCCTGAAATTTTATTTCCTAGTATTATCATGTTCATTTTTTTTTTTGTGGTACTGACCACGTTTCCATTAAAAAAAAACTGATTTCATTTTCTATTAGTGTGTCGAAGTAAATTACTCAATTATGTAATAAGTATAAACTAATGCAGCGAATTCTTCAATTTTCAGACGAAATTAAAGACTGAAATCGTATCGCAATTTAAGTTCATTACGAGTCTAGATGGGGCACCTAAACCTGCCAAACGACATGGATTTTCAAAGTCGAACTCGAATGATTCACGCGCGTTTGATTTTCTACCGATTGCTAGAACATCTTCCGAGGAAAATTAGACTCTCATAATTCAACAACACGCCATTGATATAGATTCTAATGTATTTCTGATAACGCTACCATATAAGTTCGCGATAAACATGTAAACTACTTTAATATATTTCCGCTGAAAACTTGTATATCTTTGTAAAGGAATAAATTTAGGTAGTTTCACGTTTGTTGATATGTGATAATCCTACAATCATCGTTTCGTATGTTGATATGTCCATTTTTAAAAATAAACGATTGCATCGATTGCCTGTTTTTTTTTCCTTTGTGCGAATGTACATCATCCTCCACCTCCTCCTTCTTCTTCTTCTTCTTTTTCAAGTGCCGCACGAACGCCGAGGAATCTTGGAGAATTGCGGAACAGATCGAAAGGGGACTTCGGGCTGCTGTTCGTAAAACAACATTAAAAGCCTATTAAACGGCGAGACATGATGTACGCTAGTGCGCACATATCTTGCATGGCCGTGTGCGCGTGCAGTCCACGCTAGTTTTCGCATATAGCCGCCAGACAAAAACCGGCAGCCAACAAAGATTTATCATCCAACAATCACAGCCACCTTGCCCTGCGTTTCACAGAAATCCGGCTAGGATAGGTGTCTCGCGTGTGTCGCGAAGTCGATTTCGATCGATGAGTCGCGTCAGCGATATTTCTCAATCGCAAAGTAAGCGCCTCTCCTTGGAGGTCTGCATCAGCTATCGAATAAGGGCTATTCGCCAACGCCGAGAGTGCGTCGAGATAGCTATCGGTAATGTCGGGTCTTGACCGCGCTTAGGCCGGTGGAATGGGCGTTCGTTGTACCTTGGCATTCCTAGACTTTCCTCCGCGGTGATAGAAACCCAACTCCCACGTTGCATCGGAAACTACGCAACGGGCATCGTGACTCGGCCGTTCGATTACACGGTCTGAAATGAGAGAACCCTACTGATTTAACATCGCCGGCGACAATGGACGTGGATAAAATCGTAAAACAATACGTGCAAAACGAATTACCATAAGTCGTTTTTTGTCGAAGGTGAAACGACACTGACATTATCGACGTTTTTATCGCGATTTATGATCGACAGATTGTTGTCATTACTGGCACACGCTTTGAAAGTACAGGCACCGAGAGAAAATAATGCAGTTTCATCTTCCCAGTCTCCAATTAACTTCCAATTGCTCGTGGTAAAGGACTATCTTCAAGGGATTTTGATCATCTTGCTCGGTAATACCATAACTGTAATTAACATATATGTATCGTTTTATCGATGACAACATTCTAAAATTTCAACTTTATTAGGAACCATGTTATTTGCACTATCAATTATTAGCACTAAGATGGTAGACTTCTTGCGTAGACTTCTGAGGAATAGTGTTAGGCCCTATTCAATTGATTAGATTGCAGACAGTGGCAATTTCTAATACTGATTAGGAATTGAAGAAAATTTTTAAAATGATGTATTGTTTATATTAATAGAATGAAATATAATCTATGCCAATATAATTTGACTGGAATTTCCCATACTGTTTCTAGATTTTCCCAGTGGGAATTTCGGGTATGGCATCACAGTGTCCATACCTTATAATTCACCACAATGAACCTTACGATTCAAATCAGAGATGGCACCTCACTGGCACCTCGTTGTTTCAGTCCTCCTTATTCCATGACTAATCTAGAATGATTTGTAATTCCTTAAATGATTCATGGTAGATTTATCAGCTTCTTTGATCTATGTAAACCTCCTTTAAATAAATTTCACAACTTTTCGCGGACCACGTCAGTGAATGATGATTCCGCTAACGAATGCATTGATCAACTCATTAAATCAATTTGAAATACGCAATCTGCGTAAGGATATGCTTTCGCGAACGACGAGGTTGCAACGAGGTACAAATTAATTACGGAATTACGGGTCGATTACGGTCCCCTACTATCTCATCGTGACGCGACGCCGACGTGGGCAATAGAATTATGGCTGACTGTGCACCCTAAAAGATTAATCGAGTTAATGCGAATCGCCGCATAATGATACCGCGCGTCCTTCCAGATTGGGCCGACTAAAGATAGTTTTCAAGTTTTATTACAAATCCGTCAGCGGCCAGCACGATCACTAGTAACGACCAAGGGCGTAAAAAGATTCGCTCGAGTGAATTTTTTTTCTTTTTTTTGGCACACCCATTCACATTGCTCTCATTAGTCATCATTAACCATCAGGCCTTGTATACGTATAGAGCATACGCGACTGGAAATTAGTTAGTTCTATCCCGCGTCGATGTCCTCGAAATGAATTGCGTGCGCATGCCACAAACACTTACTGCGTTTACAAACAGATACTGTTAAACGCCCGTGAATAATCAGTTTGCCAAAATTACGTTCTCTCTGCTGGCTTAATTTGATAGCGTGATTACATCCTGGAACACCGCACCGTCAACGAGCGAGTTCGTATTTTCGTATACTGGCAATATAGCTGTACGATATATATATACGCACACAAGTAGACGTGAAGTGAAAACATTATACGCGTGGACGCTTGTACGTGGTAAAGTTAGAAGTTTTTGTCCTTCCTTTTATGTCCTGAATGCAGTTTAAGTTAAGATAGCTTCTCGTTTTTACGAGCTAAAGTACAATAATACATTTGATAAAGACAGAGGGGACGTAAGAGAGAAAGTGAAATGTCAATTGTTGTGGTTAAGAGCTTATGAAGCCGACAAATGGTTGAATGCTAAAAAAAATTGATTATACTTCAAACTTTTTATAAAGGCGATAAAAACAATAAAAACTTTTTAGCAAGACTGGGTAATAAGTAAAAATACTACAAAAATGCATTTATATACGGATTACGGCTGATTGTAATAACGGATAATGATGAAATTTTTACTTTTTCACAACTTCCTTGCCCCGTAATTGAATTCGTATCGTTAAAGCGCAAGCTCAGTTTCTTGGTCTGTTTGCTTTGGGCTGTTGGAAGATTGAAAATACGATTATAAAATTATTGCCTTTTCCGCAAGGACTCTGTAGCTGGGAGCTATTCATTCAATTTCTAATAGCTGTGTGGTTGAGGGCGCTTCTTGAAACTTGGGAGTTCCTTCATTTAGATAGCTCAATACTCGAGGTCATGCTCAAGTCGCTGCTAGATGATATATACTGCCTTAAAAAACGAAGAGAATTTTAAAACAAATATAGTATCTTTTAAAATATACTACTTTATATATATAATATAAAGTTTAGAATACATTTCATAATTTCTCATAAATGCAAACGAGAGGTCAAAATACAAGATTATATATGTTTTCGTTTTTAAAAATGTATTCGATTTCAGAAAAATGATTGTGGAATACCATCCGGTTGGCAAACTTACATTGCAGCAACAAGATTATTTTTTCCCTTCTCGAGGTATTCACAACTTCCTTGCTTTGCTCAAAAATGCAGACCACGAACTTGATTGGCAAGCGACGTGAATGTCGACAAAGGACTCTATTCAATTTGCGCTTTAATTGAAGTCAGCGACAACGCTCGAACGTAAAATCCTGCACTGCTCCTGTACTAGTAGTATGTACACATATAAAATCCGAACATTCTGAAAACGCATCTTGTTACAGGCATCTTCCGTACATTCAGAAGAGTTACTTCACGTGAGTAACGAGGAATGCCAGTTTAGCGATGCTTTAAATTTTTCACGATACGAATCCAATGCAACTTTATTTCATGGTCAACAAAAGCATTGAGAAAGCCATGATGCGATTTTTAAGTGAAATCCGTCTTTGTATCTCCATCTTGACGTAAATTGGATGAGCTGACTTGAAACTATTCTTATCTTTCTGATAGATTCGTATTACATCAGATAAAAAATATTTCATTTCAAGTATGAAATTATCATAAAATCTGTCTTCATTGAGTAGTTATGAAAATCATCGATATCGTCAATTTAAAAGAAAAAGAAGAACATCAATTTCTTTTCGGTTGTTCCATCACATAATAGACAGACTATAGAAGTAAACTAAAAGTTGGATTATTACAAAAGATTTATAATATCTTAGATAGAAAATTACTGCAGTGATAATCGCTACAAAACAACATACGTAAATTTAAAACGTATTTTTTTCATTCAAAATATCATCGATTGCGTGGGTATTAAATAACGTAGTGGTATATTAACGCATGTTCGTTTTTCAAGTATCGATCATTTCTGGAACAGCTATTGGTATTGGCAGACATCTGCTGTTGAATATCACCCATGTAACATTTGATTGTTGACGCCTGACCAATTAACCGAGGTTATAGGTTAATTGAACAGTCGGTTACAACTGGAAATTTCTAGTATAGAATACTTCAAGATAAATTCAAGATAAATTCAAGATAAATTATTATTGACAACTATACATATGCATATATATGTGTGTATGTATGTGTGTAAATTTTCATATCTGAAGCAATGTAAATCCATTCGAAATTCAGGGAGATCTTGAAAAACATATACCCAGATAAGGTCTTCGTGTAGGTGTGCAGAATGACGGACTTGTGAGAGAAGGTAGATTACAGGTAAGCGAATTGGACGTGTAGTAAACACGCTCAATGTATCACATAGCCTACGTGAGACACATCGGTGTCACTTAATGACTATTGAGACTGACACCTCAACATCAAGCGCAACATTTGCAATAAATTGAGAAAACGACTTTGGCAATCGATCAATCAAATTCTACACCAGTTTAACTCTGCAATGCTGAGACTGATTTATTGATTTGATGTGCAGTTTATGTAAAATACAGTGCCTCTTTTTCGATTTTTTTTTGCAATTTTGAGTAATTTAATCATGATTTATATTAAAGTTAGACATAATGATTTATATTATTGAAATATTCATTGAAATTTTTAAATCTTTCAAATTTAGGTTGTTAGGAATTAGTTAAGTTCTGTGACATTTTTATGGGGTTTTAATTTTTTTTTGCATTACACTATATAAAATTTGAGGTTAGGGCGTACTCACCTTTATTACTTACTTTCGTAATATTTGTATCAAATTTTATGCTTCTTTAACGATGTCATACTCTCCGTTTAATATTAAAATATATGCAGTTGGAAATTAAAATATCAATAAACTACGATTATGATCTTTAACTACATTTTGTATATTCTCATTCAGAATTTTAATTACAAGTTCTAAACTATCAAATGGAAAAGGAAAACTGATCATTATAGCTTTCTCAGCTTATAATTGTGCACTCATTAAAAACAATTAAAGATATCGAAAATAGTCGATAAAATATAATAGGCACATATAATAATAATAATTTTGCATTTTCCTAATGTAAGTATTATTCGGTCTTTGTGTCATATCGTAGTCTAATACAACTTTACGTATATTTACATCAAACGTATAGCGTAACTGACGGACATATAGGTTAAAGATTTACGTATATAAAGGTAATTGACTCACTTATGCCAGGTGATAAATTTTATTTTTTTTTTTTGGGAAACGGGATTGGTATTCTCGATCGAGATATAATCATAAAAAAAAATTTTATACAAGTCGTAATTTAACGTCAGTTACATTCGTTATGCTTTTCAAGGGATATATTTATTTAACGCTCAATTTCACACGAGCATCCTGCAATGTGTCATTATTTTTAATGCATTTTTTAAAGGATAACAGAGTAATTATAAAGTAATATAAAAAGTTACCCACACACAAACGCGCGCACGCGCGCATATGTATATGTATATATGTGTATACATGTCTACAATAATCGATATAATTAGGATAAACAAATTTTTTGAAATTTTAATCAACTTTTTCATCTAAATGTCGACAGCTGTGGAAATATTATTATAAAACTTATTAAATTATGCTTAGGCATATCATAAATTTTCTAACGGCGGTGCGCTGCTCTGATCATTGAATATACGCTTGGTTTTATATCACGAAAATTGAAATCGGGCAAATTGTCAGTGTGATGATGATGAGGACAGTGGAAAAAAACAACTTAATTGATTTACTCGAGTTAAAAATCATGTGACATATCTGAGAATAGAGTAATGCATAAAGTAAGACGGCCTTAAGCACAGCCTCAGTGTGACAAACCACCGTCGTCTTGGAACCAATTTATTTCTCTGGAGTTAATTTCACGAGCTCATTTCTCAAGAAGGGTTCACCATGATCGAGGAATAAATTTAATTACGCGCAACCTCGTCGAGAGATGCTGGTGCGAAACGGGAGGATGGTAGATCTCGCTAGAGAAAAATGTGATATATTTTCGCTAGTAGCGTTCGCTCTTGCAACTATCGCGTTTGTATCTGCCGCTCGTGTATTATTGCCTGGAAGTTTATCCCTCAAGCACGGGATTAGAAGCCGAACGTTTGAGAATCTGATCGGACGTTATTTCTCCTCGAGCCCCTTTGTCCAGCCGCGATGGTTTTCAATTGCACCTGGAAATTTTAACCACAGCCGCTTCCCATAAAATATCCGCCATTTTCGAATTATAGCGTGGAATTAGGTACCGTTATTCTCTTTCTCGAGTCATAAATTTCAATCACTTTCTTTCCTGATATATAAATACTGATTAAGCGATCTCGAAGGATGCGCCTTATTCAACATTTACGAATTGGAGTATTTATGCCCTATCGTGATTTAATTAATTACTTTATCGTTTCAATCAAAAAAAAAGTAGACCCGAAGTCTGGTTTTGTGCGATAGGTATATCATGGCAGTATATAAATCAGAATGTGGTGTCATTCACTGCTACGTAAGCGTTGAAGATTTTTTGATTTTCCCAAAATCATGGAATTATTCGAATTAATTAATAACATAACAATTGTTTCGTATTTGTTTCTTTATAATTGTTTAATATTATGAAAGACCTGTATAGTCATATATAGCATATCGAGTTTTCACATAGAGGGCTTTGAATTAATAAGATGCTTTATTAAAATACAACATGAATACTGAATGAATACAACATTAATGTGAAATCAGAGTCGAATAACCGGTGATACACTTGTCATTGGATCCTCCACTTCCCTGTGTCAAGCCTCCGGTTCCGATTAAAAAGTCGACTCGAAACGCGCTCGTTAATTCTCGCTTTAATAACCCTCGCAAGTTTCTAGAGAACTTACGGGGCATGCTTTTGTAGGATGCAAAGTGTAATAAACGAAGCTACGACATTTAATTAGCGCCTAATTAAAAAATAGTCCTTTTTCCCGAACAGCTCGTCGCGTCACGGCACTGCCAGCGTCACGGTAGCCTGCACCGAATCTGTTCCTATCAGCCATATCTGATCAGCACATTATAAAACCGGTGTCCTTAATATCTTTTCTGCTTAGGGAGCAGCCATCGATAATTATCAATTTCCAGGTGTTCCGCCATTCTGTAGCAGAAGCGACGCTCCATACCTGGCAACTTGGGCACGTCGAGCATGTACAGGTTGAGGATAAAAAACTTTTGTACATCGATTACGCATTAGCAGCGTGCAAGAGGAGACTGGACCATAGGCTTACCACCTCCTGCTGAAATTACAATGCAACTAAGAACGTCCAATTAACTCGGACCTTCCAACAACACGCAAACCTGAACATGTGTACAGATTGGGGAGGGACATAATCTTATCTGGCTGCAAAGAAAAAGCTGTTTTATGCCAATGACATTAATTTTTTTATACAATAACGAAAATACACGTATATATTTACTACGATTATTTTGATTTATCATATTATGTTTTACGGGACATCTTATTTGTCGCGAAACATTTCAGATTTCAGTGACAATACATCATACATTAATTAATAAGGAAGTCATATTCCTATGAATTTAAAAATAGTCAAGAAATTTTGATTTTATGATATTATATGTTCATTGTAAAGAACAGTTCAAATTTATGAGATAAATACGGAAGTGTCTTAATTTTAATAAAAACTAGAAAAGACAAGTTTAATCAATACTACATACCTTTCCACATTTCCTTGCCTTTAACGGCTAGTAAAATACAAAGTTCATTCTGGTGCTATTACAGTTTTAACATCTGGCCGTAAAAATCACTTCTTTATTAAAGACAGCACTTAGCCTTATGCACATCCTTATATTACATAATATGTACAATGACACTATGGATTATTTGAATTACTCGTATGAATTTCGAGTTATTCAAATTCTATTATATTTGAGATTTATCAAAAACCAAATAACATATTGAAGTAAAAACTCGTAAGATTTATGAAGCAGATTAAAACTTATGTTTCGTCGATGAAGGCATAATAATAATTGTTATTTAATATGATCTAAAATTAGACGTTTTCTTTTTTGTAATATCAGATAATGTACCAATGATCATATTTTCTGTTTATAACGTATGTTATATTTATAAGGTTCATAAAAGGTGCAATAAGGAATAAAAATTTTCTTCTTCAATATTTTATATGCAATGCAGCATTATATTTCTTATCACGAAGTATATAATATCTATACGCATTCCTTCAGTAAGATGCTCCTTTCGGCATCTGCAAACTAAAAAAGACTTATCAATATCTCGACATACCGTAATACGGCACCCAAGACACTTGAGGGACAAAAAAGCCTCTCGTTAAAAAAGTACAGGCGGTTACTTCGACAGAATTGATCTTTCGATCTGGCAGGAAAGAAGAAAATAAAAACCGCCAACACGTTACCCGCCTCGTTCTTATTACTTTCTTTCTCGGCGATGAATAAAACGTCAATGAGTTGCAATGTCTGAACTTGAATTTGCATAAAATGCTAACATTACAACGAACTTTACACCCTTCTTTCATTTTTTAAAGACCGTACCTGTTCTGAAACGATAGCGAACTTTTAAGTCAGAAGAGAACCACTCTTTGTGTCAATAAGTATATGGTTACCAATCTGTTAAACATTTTATTTTTAATGGACATGCAAATATTGACAAAGTAGTTGATAAGTCTCGCAGTACATTTTTTTAGTCATATAATATTTCATTTATATTAATCTACAATGTATATTTTATATATACTATATGAAATATAAATCGTGACTACTTGTTTATTATTTAGCGTAATAAATTAAAAGAGGTACAATTTCATTATTTCGTTGAAAACCAAGTATATCTTGACTTCTAATCGGCCAATTTCATTAAACCGATGATTATTAGATTAAGCGTACTCTTCCACAAATTTTGAGTGTTTGTTCAATTTTTTTGTCACTATATTCAAAAAGACATGCAAGTTTAATGTTCATCAAGAAAATATTTGTTATTCATCCCACCTTTATTTTAGTATGGATATATCCCAAAAACTAATCAGCTTTAAGCTGGCCATCAAGCACATTTTCTAAACTGATTTTCGAGTTCGTAAGAAGAGATCAAGGAAATCTTTTTAGTGCATTTTTGGGTCCAGTACGTAGTCTTAAAGGTGGACATTTGATGAAAAAACATCAACAAACAAACTCAAGAGGATACAAGTAATGAATTGAAAAATTACATTAGTCACATTAGAAAATGATAAATTGTTTATTCAATTTGTAAATCATATTCCGAGGTATTATTGTTCTAGAAAACAATAAAATCAATAAACATGTCCCTAATAGAAAATGACACCAGTTTCTGCCTCTATATATTGAAAGTAATGGAGTCCAGAAACAATGGCCATAAACTGAAACAATGACTAGAAACGAAGAAACTCTCAGGATAATTAAACATAGAAATACTTTGAAAGTTCGCTATATGTGAATAAATTAATCGAGCATATCAATTATTTGTCAAAGTATAAAGTCAGACATTTACAAGGAAAAAAGGTACCGAGTTAGCTTGGGTGCACAAGAAAAGCATGTAAAAAGACGAATTCAGACGGGCCATCTTTAGAGGACCACTGATCACAGTTGTTCCAATTTCTCTGCATGAACGTGACGGGAATCGAATCATTGCTGAATTACGTTGGTCCGTTGCGACTTATCACTGCCTTTCCCACAAGAATTTTCTTAAATCTCTTACACTTAATTTCGAAAGCAGACCCTCGGCTGGAACCTAATCATCACCTTTGTGATCATATACAATTTTGAGTACATCAATCAGCCCATATTAATCAATCAATTTAATCAATATCTGATTAAATTAAGATATATTGTTTTACTTCAGTTGAAAAATGTAATCTCTATAATTCATAAAACATAACTCTTGGACTTGTTAATCTCGTCTAACGTAATTTCTTACCGTAAAACAATTTAAAGACAGCGTCATTGCTTTGTTGCGGTTTACCACTTGAGCATTATTTCTTACGAAGAATCTAGGTGCTCAACGAGAGTGTAACAGTTCATTCATCAAGGAGCCAGTACCGATTCAGTGCGCCGACATGAAGCAGGTAAAAAATAAAAAAGTACTTCAGGTTAACGTAATAACTTCTACTACCAGATGGTCTTCCCAGACCATCATTACAACACATTATCGCATGTTGCCTACGATGTTTTAGAATTTTGCAGATAAATGAAAATGTTGCTTTCCGTTTATTACGTCACTGAATTATGTTTCGCGAACGAAACAGTGTTTTTGAGTAATGCATTTTTATTTCGCTGATAAAATAATTTACAACTTTACTACAACATTTGCCAATGCGCTTGTATATAAAAGAAAAAGATTCAATTTCAAAGTACCAATAGAATTTTCCGCTAATACAGTATGTTTCTAATAACATTTTAAAATTCTTCCTTTAAGTATTGAAATCCCTGCATCGTCTAATAGAAAATAAAAATCAGAATAATAACATCAGATATGATATGGAATGTGCTTCTAGTGCAGTCTTTTGTTACTGAGCACCGATCGGAATTTTGAAAATGATACCCTATCAAATGTCGAATACATTATTTTGTTACGTCAATAAGAAGATGATTTTTATCTACTAAATATAGACAAGTCTTGTAATTGATATTATACATAAGCGAGCATAAAATCGAAAACACCGTTACGCGATCGTAATCAAGTTATTAGAGATGCGGCAGAGGAAGACGTTTAAACACCGTTAAACTCTCCTGTTTCATCGTCGTATATATAAAAAAAAAAGAAGAAGTAGAACAAAAAATAAGACGCTGTGAAATCAGTGACTATCGGAAGTCATTATTCGGTGGTAGACAATTTTAGTGATGGCAACTACTATAGTATTTTTGTTTTAAAAGGTCGCACGGCACGAGGACTTCCTGGATATATGCGCCCGACTCGCGCGACTCACGCATGCTATTATTTCCGGATGCTCTCTTCTGCTTAATTACCGTGACAATAATTACTCATATGACAGAGATGCCGACAATGTAGTAAAAGTTAGTACGTTTGAAAGACAAGCTGCTTGACGACTAGAACTCGTTCTTAATAAGCTACGTATATATACCTATATAGATAGACTGTGTTCTGCAAAAGCGACGAAGACGAAAGGCCAGAAAGAGCCATAAAAAAATAGAAGCGCGTCAGTGTACAAGAAATATTTCACTTGCAAATCAACGATATTTTGTAGTTCGTTGATAGGGCGATTAGAATGATAATGACTGGGTATAGGAGTTCTATAATTAAGATATTCCTTCAGGCCTTGCTATTGGAATATGTACTTATACGCAAGAGCTTTTCGCAGTCGATGAAAACCCATTTGTTTACAGTTATTGTTTTACATAAATAAAATGAAAGATTTAACCAAACGGTTGATCCATTTTACTTTGCGTACACCATGGAAAAGTTCGTATAAATTTCAATATATTTCTCGATAATTTCCATCATACTATCAATATCCTAAATAGAAATGAACTACAATTTCAATTTTTAAAGTCCACACACGTAATAAGTTAATTGTCAGAGTGTGAATTAACTCATTTCCTTTTCTGCTCACCTAACTAAAAGAACACACGTAAGCATATAAGAAAAGTTAATTAAGTAAATTAAGAAATAAAAAGTAATTTTCTTTTATGAAAGTTGAATTCTTTGATGTTGCGTTCCGTACCGGAGATAGTGCTAAAACACAGATTTCTTGGATTAAGGCTGTAAGCGTTGGTTGAGAAAATAGCCCTCGCGTGATGTTTTCATAATTTGTTACTTTTTTCCCGGAACTAAATTTGTTTCCACACGAAGGAAATAACAACTTCCTTTATTCATACGAATCTCATCTAAGTAAGTGGACCTTCTTTCATACACATACACATTTGCATCTTGCCCATTTATGAATATTCAGCATTTCACACTTTTTGGAATAATTGCAGGTCGACAATCATTTCAAATTAGTCACACAATTTCTGGACTCGGCTATCTTTATTTAATCTGTCGCTCGACTCGTATTTTCTTATGTAATTAAATTACTTGAAATTAAGCTTCACGCTTCTAATAACATTTATGTTTCATTGTTCCAATTATCAGAAACAATTGTAAACAATGGTTACTATAGATCAAACAATTTTAAAAGTTGACTTCATGACCAAATCATGTGCGATATCGAAATCATAAGTTTTTATAATTTGACAACTCGCAACACATGTACATCAAGTGTAATATTGAGTTACACATATTCAATTTTTCCCACGGAAAGCCGTCGTGGTTCTTGAAGGTAGATCTGCAGTGGAGCCTTCAACGCTGCCAGGGCATGAAAGCACGTACAGCGTAGATTACCGTGAAAACTTCGCACTTTAATGATAATAATCTCTGAATCGGTCCAGATAACCGAGCAGCGATCTCTCACCTGCGGAAAGTATGAATCTAATACGCTTATAAGGGGGAGAGGGCCCATAGAAACGATCTACAGATCTGCCTCTTATCGACACCCTGTCTCGCACGCGAGGTCACTCACACTTGCATCTATCGCCTATTACTCACGTACCAGAACGTATCTGCGTAACCCGTATAAATATACCTCATGCAAGCCTGTGGGGCCGACTATATAATGGTGCGACCCTACCAGGAACGCGCGGGAAAACCTAGAGATCGCAATCATCGAGCTAGTCATTTCGACACGGATAATGGCGACAATTTCAGTCATCGAGCACCGAGGATAAATCGACCTTTGTCTTGTGCACCGAGCCTAAGAATCCTAAGAGTAAATTTGCCAAATGCCACGACGGCTACCATATGCGGGTCGTTAGTGGACTATTACCCCTTTCGTTCCGTCAGAAATATACGCTGCGCAGCCTGCGGGATAAAGGATATAAATATTTGCGTATAATTATGCGTCATTTTACACCAAAAATGCTTTTTAAGTAAGACTAATACATGAAATAATATGGGAAAATAACAAATCTCTTTACTTGGATGAACCAAATTTCAACCAATTGTCGAAAAATTTCTCGGGTGTCAAATCTACTTATTACGGCAATTCCTATTCCAATAATTTTGCAAAATTTATGTCTGAACCTTCGCAAAGACACTTGTTGTTTTTAGCGACGCTTGTTATATTTTCCTTACATTACATGACTTTAGAATATTAGTCTACTTTTTACATTTGGACGGTTGTTCATGATGATATATAGTCCACTGAAAAAAATAAGACCCATAACACCAATTCATAAATCATAAGGTAAACGTATTAATGACTCGACATGAACTTATATACCTGGACAACCTAATCAGTGTCCCCTATGTCTCTAAATAAGTGTAAAAATTCATTAGGTAGTCCAGCTATATGCTCATGTCCAGTCATTGGCACGTTTACCTTACTAATATTGTATTGTCTCGCAAAAGAGACTAGAGCATCCTGAGACCACCAGCGACATTCACCTCGGCACCTTCAACCCACAGTATCTACGATACTACTTTCCATTCGACTTAAACAGGTCAAGATATTGCGGTATACAACTACCCTCCAGCAAATATAATATAGGGAAGAGTGTTGGACAATGCAGTGTCGCGAAACAATAATAGTGGGAGTGCAATAATACCAACAGCGTGAATGCTGATAAGATTTATAAGACAAACATAACAATCGATGGAACCTTTAGGCCCGAGTAAACGGGTTTGATTGTAGCCGTATAGTAAGTGTGAACCTAGGTATCGGAGGGAGGGACATTGCATTTTCATGACTCGAAGACGAGTACGTCTACGTCTCCACCCAATTTATGTAATAAAGGTGGAAAACGTTATTTATCCCTATGATGGTACGTTCTGTCAAAAGAATTAATTACTTTAGACAAAAACCTTATATAGAGTTGATTTCATTTGATTATCTTTTATTTGATTGTTGTTTGCTGATACAAACGATGCAGAAATCGTGGTTCATGTCTGTATTATCTGATATATCCTTAAAAACATCCCCTATTCGATTGTTGATCGCCATTTTCTAGGTTTTCATTCAGATGTAATAAATTTATTGAATGGCAAATATTCTAATTCACATAAAGGTATAATGGCATAACCTTTAGTAATTTTATCTACTCTACTAAAAAAAGTGCACGAAATTTAATAAACAGTCCTTACATATATAAAATAACAAAAGTAACTGGTATATAACGACAATGTAACATTTATATAACAAGTAACAGTTATATAAATGTTACATTACCGTTACATTTTGTGTTTGCAGGGTTAATTTCAGTAATATTTGAATTGATTTAGATTTACTGGTGTGCATTAAAAGTGCATGAATGTGATGTCTCTACTATATGTCTTTAAAGACTTCATGTTAAAACTCAATTTACACTAATAAAATATTACTTCCTAAAACAACTCTTCAGTTTCTTATAGTCTGAAAGTGATGGAGTTTCTTTTAAAAATAATGAGTCACTTTATATCCGCAGTACTTCGACCGAAGTTGCGATGCGGTTCGAAGTAAAATATTATTTGTTAGAGAAAAAGGCCATGCTGCGGTTGACTTGGCATTTGCATTTTTAAAATTGCTTCATTCGGTGCGTTGGTGGCCGAGATAGTAAATAATTAGTGCTTGCGTTCAAAATTGACTCTGTCGTCCTGTTGGAAATGGAAGTGCTTCAAAAAATTATCGCCAAGGTTTTTACATCAGTTAATTGTCTGTAAAGCGTTATACTTGTGCAATTATTGGGCGTTTCATATTAGGAAAGAAATGCTTGTTATCTACGAATCTTAATTTCTCAGTGCTTATAGAGAGGCGCTTTTAAATATGATTTATTACCACTGCCCGGCTTGGTAGACCTGTCAATGAAACTGAAGGAAGAACGCGTGTAATGGCCATCTGCAGGGATGAGTACATACGTTTAATTTGCAAATGAAAAAGCGAACCAATCGCTAGCTTGACGTCTGGTACTGACGAATGTCATGAACGTTATTAGATCATTAGGGTAAATGGGTTTTACAATGTCCAATTAAAGATTGAAAAAGTTTATATTTGCAGTCACTTACACCTTTAAAAAGTCGTTACGACCCTTTAACGAAGAATTACTGTCCTAGTATTTCCATTACTGTACTTGCCAGTACTTTCTCAATGCAAGTGTTAGTAATAATTGGGAGTATTATGAAAATAATTAGTACATTTCGTATATTAATGCATATATATAGACACATACGTGGATGTAGGTACCAATATCACAACAATTTCAAAAAATGCACATGGTATACATCATTGATAAGAAAAACGTTGAAGTCCGACTTCCGACACACGATATAATTTGAAGTTAAAGCATGTTTTGCAAAGGTAAGATTTAAAAACTACGACACGTCACGTCTGAAGTGCAACATGCAAATGCTTCGATTTATCTGGAGGATGAAATTGTGCGTTTCTTAAGCGATGCTGCACGAATACTCGTGACGTATATTTAACGTACATTTATCATATGCAGTAAACGCCAATTTCTGCCGAGTTTAGCAAAGACGAGGTATGAATAATTTCCGTAATTTTCATTAAGGACGCCATATAAACAAAGACAACAGAATCTGGCAAGATTGCGTGAGGTCCTGTCGGGTGTCGGGTCGTTTCGTCGAACATATTTATCGTAATTTCTTTCGTTAGTTTCAGTATACGCTATTCGATTCGCGTCGATTCCGAAGGTCAGGTGGTAAATTATATTTACGATCCTCGATCTGCTTAAACGTAGTGCAGTCTGAACCTTTTGTCGCCATGGGCAGCACGCTACATATATACCCTGCCCTTGATGGCATCTAGAGGTGGCATACTATGTGCCTTCGAGTGGAACATTAATACGCGCGGCGTTCGTCTCCCGTCCAGACGTTTTACGACGTCGCAATGTGACCGGAAGTGAAGAAGAGCGCATGCTTATTACTAATCTACCAGTAGAATGTAATCGAAATTTTAAATGGCAATGAGGGTTAGCTCAGATTATCATGCAGTGTAGATCCTTTTCAGGAAATGGCGTTCGTTAAATATTTATTTTTTAAGGGGCTTTATCGACTAATTGCACCGCTGAATTGTTCGTTAACAACGTCTGCGGATGTATCCTCAGGAAGGATCGAAATCCGCTTGAGAAAAATCTTTAATCTGAAGACAATTTTCCCTTTTTACCCATTATTTCTTTTTCTCCATTCCTTGTTTCCGTTTTACCTTGTTGAAAGGTGAATTCTTCATTTGTCCGAGAAACGAAGACTTTGCTCCTTAAAAGTTATGTCCTCAAAAATGATTAGCATATATTACGTAAAAAAAAAAAAAAAAAACAGACATTTCTGAAAACATAAAGCGTACTTCAAAAGAACACAATAATAGAATAAATACATAAATATTTCACCACCAACATTGGAAGAATCAAACCACAAAAATATAAAATTGACATTGAACACTAAAGTGGAGTAGTAAATTGCAATCAGTGCAATGCAGTATACGACATTTTGACAATAGGAAGATTATTAAAAATAAGAATAACTGAAAACATAAGGAACATTTTGGAAGATAAAAACAAATATGCAGGTCTAACAATGTACAGAATAAACACAGCCCTCCTAGAAAATAAGACCAGGTTGTGGCCATTTTTTCTGGACTTTATTACTTGTAATATAGAGGCACGAAATATTGGGCAGAAACTGGTATCATTTTCGATTAGGGAGGGCATCCTTTTAACTACAATGCAGTGAAAAAACAAACAAAAGAAAACAACTTCAATTATTATTAAAATCATATAGAAAATAAAAGTCTGAAGAGGGCCACAAGAAAATGGCCGAAATGTTAAGAAACGTTTTATATGTCCCCTTGTGGGCGTTCATCATTTGGTTGGGTTTTTTTAAATTCATTATATAATGGCCATTATTAAATTAGCCCCGATGAAGGCCCACCAGTGTCCGAAACGTTTAAAATGCAGTTACTGTTTACAACATCGGAGTAATTATGTTCTTAGCATCCACAACCGACAGATCGAAAAAGAAAAGTATTCATTTTTATTTATATAGAAAGTTAAGCCACAAACTGACCGATGTAAATTTCGATAGTTCTGAAATAAATGTATATTCATTTATTTTTTGGCATAATAGGCGCAAAATGCTATTTTTGCGCTTAGTTTGCCAAAGCGCAAATCGTGATTTTGCGTACACTTGCCTGCCCAATGACAAAGGTATGCGTTTTAAATGTATTGCGGGCACAACATTGCGTACTGTCGCACAATGTTATTTTTCACCCTAGGTAGGAAATATAGTATTTTATGTTATACTTTTTTTTACTTCTTAGTAGAAAATTAAACCAATTCTTTTCGGAAGTTTGTATACAGTACATTTATTTTCCGAATATTATTTTATGTTTTGAAAAATAAAATGTTGAAAATAAATTCATACTTCTGTATCAAGTTTCTGCTCATTTTTTCTGCCCTCTATGTTAAAAGTAATGGAGTCTAGAAAAAATGGCCATAAACTGGTCTTATTTTCTACTAAGGTAGATATACGAATTCTCTATTATACAATGCAAACATAAAGTTTCTCAGGAATGCAGAACATAATTCATCTCCTTTTTAGGTTTCATTTTTGTTTGTTTTTTTTTTGCGGGTAAAGGCAGAGGCATGTGTCATATCATTGTAAAAAATAAGTGAGAAATATTGTCATAATTATTAGTACTAAAAAAGGAAAGATACTGTGGTCATTATTATGGTTGTATATAAGTGTATTCATCGGAGCAAATATAATTGATGGGATGCGATATATAAGAAAACATGGCAAAACACCTTACACAAAATAAGCTGATGGACAGATTAGCATGTAAAACGCGGGATTACCTGCACAAAAAAAAGTAAATAAAAAAACGAATGAAGATATACTCTTGAAATATTGTTGAAAAAAAAAAAATATTAAAAATTATTGGCTTACAAAGTTATTTCAAGTTCATTAATCAACAATTATGAAATATCAAACACTTCACATTCGTCAAAAATGTAAAAAAAGTGAAAAATATTGAAAAAATAGATAATATTTAATGTACGTATAACAACATATACAATTCCGAATATACATTTGTATAGGTGTACTTTTCCCTTGTCTACATTTAACAAAATCATTGTGTATTAGTCACGTTTATTTATGTAGATCTAATGCTAAATTTAATTTTTAGTTATATGCATCTTGACATTCCACGATACAAATTTAAAATGATGAAATGACGTTTATATTATTTTTTATCAAATAACAATGTATATATGTATATATGATTTTTTAAAACAAAAACATTTTATATATAGAAGCAGCCTCTGAATCATTGGCTGAAGTGCGTGCAATCCAATAACATACCGCATCGGCGGCGGTGGAATAAATAGAAAACAATCGACACAAAATGCTCGAAGCAAATAATTTGCTGATTAAAAATGCCCCCGTAAAATTTATGTGCAGTAAATACGAGCATCTTTCTTTCCCTCTGTTCCAGAATTAAGCAGCTATCAGCCGAGGCGCGGAGTGCGGTTTGTGAAAAGGCACTCGAATGCGTATATATATACATATTAATATACATGCAGATATATATGTATATAACACAGACACACACATATATATGTATATATATATATATATATAATGGTGGTTTCAGTCACGGAGTCTAAATCCAAACGCGTTAAATCCCCGTTCGTACCGTGCCCTTATAAAGGAGCGGTTTATACTCGCACGCGCGCGTTCGTAAATACATCATATGTACGCATGCGCGGATGCGTTTATCGTTGTGCGCATTATCCCACCAATCGTTTGCCGCGGGCCAAGGCAGCCTTGAAGTGGCGGAAAAACGAACAGGATTTATGATTTTGCTGAAAGGCTTTACTATTGCGCCCGAACGTCCGTCGTGTATCGCGTTCATATATACATGTATACGGGAGATCGCAAAACCGGAATCGATACCGCAAGTGCACGGCCAACTCCGATAAAGAAAAAGGCCCGATTGTTATCCAAGTGTAGGCGTGCAAATTTGTACTCACGGGCAAGAATAGATAGTATTATCTTACGCATTGGGCGTTGACTGTACGCGGCGTATAGATGTAACTCAGCGCAATTTTTGCTCAATAAAGCTCAGGTTTCCTTTTAGAAAAAAATGCACCCTACACACATTATCAACAATACACAATTTTTAAGGAAAAATTGTACAGTTGGGTATAATATTAAGACATTAGGCGCATGGCGACCGTATTCCATTCGCATGGAATTATTGCAATTGCCGAGTAGTCTACCATATATATGTAATAATATTGTAGAAAGTTGCAGTATCGAAAGTGATCTCATTTTCTTCTGAATCACGAAGGGATTGTTTCTTTTTCCAAGTGCTCCATGCGAGAATGGCATTGTCGACATTTCCTAGGGATCAGCATCTTCTCCATCTCCTTACACAAGCTTGCAAGATATTTAAATTGAAGGTGGTATTATTTTTTTTTGAAGCGTACAATAGTAAAAATCTTTGAGTGCGTTCGATCTTTTTTTTTCAAAAATAAAAAATAATTTTAGGTCAGAAAGTTATATTTCAACAACTTAAATATTGTAACATGCTCAATTCATTTTGTATAAACTGAACAAGTTACTATTACTTTATAATGCCCGGCTAAGGGGTATAATTCCGAGGAACTCAGATTTCAAAGCCTGGAACAAATGTCATTTCACCGTCAAAGCATGCTTTCGGTAAATAAAGCGCCGGACTTTGACGTGTAATAATAGCTTTCGGATATCTCTAAACGGGAATCTCGCACGACTACTTCCCAATGAGTCTACGCACTTCGAGTCACTGGTGATAATTACGCCATCTGAAGTAATTGCACGATAGTTAAATACAAGATTACAGGGGGAATGACAGCTTCGTCTCGTCCTGCAGCCGATGGGTGAGCACTATAAATGCTAAATATTCCGAGCTCGGTTTCCCTCGATCGTTCGCTCGCATTCGTATCTTTATATCCGACCTGGAGATCACTGTGATTTCATCTGCGGCAATTAAAAACTGCCCGTAATGAAATAATTTCGCAGTGTGGAAAAAGGCACACGTAGATTTCAAGGTTATTTCCCGTAAAATTGTTTCATTAAAGTAACAAACCGCAGCGGAAATATGTTCGGGATTAATTTAATAAGAGAAAAATAATGTCATGACTTTTCAACATTCACGCGAAATTATTTTTTATTTCTTTCCTTCTCACTATATTTCCTCGTCTACAGATGAAGATATTATAAAAATGCCTTTCATCATTTTATTAATCGTCCTCATTCCTGATCTTTGATTAGGATTTTGGCCATTTGCAATTGAACATTAGATTCGAAATCATTCTTCTGCTAGCTTGTCTGCTGTTGGTGGATCATTCGGTTGTCGGTTTGTATTACGCAAGGATCGCGTTAAGACCACCACCTTGAATTATTAAATTTTTCAGGGTATAGTTTGATGACAGCATGTGTTGTGCATGTGTAATGACAACTTTTTATTCCACGAAATAAAAAATGTAATTTTCCATTTCATCCATATTGGATTAACTGATGGTCAAAACTCATCTATAAAGTAAATTAAAATTTCCAGAAGGGACATTTAAGAAGAGTATATCAAAGCTTCCTAATATAAAGTACTATAATTTAATCTTGTTGTATCGCATCCGACGTATCCTGGAATCACCGTGTCTCGTCTGTCGCGTCAAAAATTCAGTACACTCTGTACTGATATCGCGGCTCTTCCCTATCCAAGAATATGAAATAAATTCTAATCTAATGTCTTATATTCCATTGAGATTGTGCTTGATTATTTAGTATTTTCCAATGCCTCAGCATATTTAAATATCAAACTACAACTCTTTCTTAATCGTTTTCTCTACAGCCTAGCTTTATTTTCAACTTACTGCGTGATCAATGTCTGACTCCTTATTACATTATGAAACAAAGATTTCAATTCAAGTAATTATTTGCGATTTTGATTCATTAAAAGTTCGAAACTACGCTGATCAAGCAAATCCACTTTATCGCCATACTGTCATCCAGCATGTCAAATAACGATTATTCTCATTCATTTTGAATGATTGCTCTTCGACTGTACAACGTATTACCTGATGTCTTAGAAAGTCTAGAATATTGATCGTATTTTTATTTAGTCCATGGATTTTTTTTTTTTAATTTTTTCTTTGTGAATTGTCTAAACTTAAAAATATTTTTTAAACTGTTATTGTTGTTATAAAACAAAGCAAGAGAATTACATTACGTTAGAACAGTTAATTTGAAATTAAACGAAATTTTCTTTTCAGGTTAGACAAGAAAATTTTTATTAACAATAGGTAAAGATTTTGTAAGTTGGATTTTTTAAATTTAATATTAATTGTATAATTTTTTTTAATAATGTAATTTTTACATATATTGTGTGGCTTCAAAATAATAGAAACAAAGTATAAATATTTTTTTTTAATTAAAATATTAATTTACAAAAAACTATCGATCAATTATTAAGGTTATAAATCTTTTCGAATGCTGTTTTTGTCCGTTCACTTTATTAATTTTCTTTAATTAAAGAAACGTTTTTTTTTTTCTTTAATTAATGGCGATTTTTCGAAAATCGTGAAGAAATGCTCCAATTTACTTAATAATCATGTAAAAAAAATTTCTCCAGTTGGAATTGCATTAAAATAGCCTAATTTTTATTTAAAATCATACCTTATTGTAATCAACATTAATTTTTTTTGTTTACAGTTTAATTCTATCCAATTTCGTCGAACAAACACTTTCATTTTAATTCCTTTCATTTTTTCTGTGACCCAATTTCGAATTCAAATGACATCACTAAGAAATAATCGAGATTACGATAGAAAAATTCATATTCTATATAATTCGTCTGTTCATGATAGGTATGCATAAATTCAAAGAAAATAAAAACTAAGTAAACAATACCATTTCCTAGGCTTTTTTTGAATATTAGCTTACTATCTATAACTTTTATAAAATCGCGCCAACAAACATACTAGATTTTATTGGCATCTGCAAGTTTCAAAACTTCTATCCTTTTTAAAAGAATCCTATTTGAGTTTGCGTTTGAGTGAACATTAATGAAGTAACGTATGCAATTGCACGTTAATGTTTGGGTCATGTCGTCTTCTTTGACCCCATGCTATGCACTAATTAAGTCTTACTTATTGATACAAATTGGTGTTAAATTTTATCCTGCTTTGATGCCTTCTTTACAAAGCGACTATATGCACAGTATACGATATGCTGCATAGAGAAATATTCTTTTTCTTCTAAATTTTTAAGCCGCGTGTTTACCATTTATTTCTACCAAGATTGTTCGACGATTAAAAAAATTGAAGATGCGTAAAGAAACAAAGAATTCCATTTTTGAACGTATTACTAAGTCGCTTTAATGCTCCAAGCATTAACCATAAAACGACTATGAAATTAAAATAAGAAGAATTGATGCCAAGTACTAGTAAGTCCGAGTAATTATGATCTTACTTTCACGATTGATATGAACTTCCTAATCAGCTCAAATAGCCTGCGGTGATTTACATCTTAGTAAAGAATGCCAGCACCTGTGCGGCTTTTAACACAAATGTCGGCGCATTGCGGATGAGTTGAGGTCTTTGAGTGCTATTTGCTTCTGGAACATCTCGATATCTTCTCTGTTCGAAGCAATTACAAACGTTATTCTCGAGTCATTCGCGTGGCTTGGAATTTTTTCGCCGTCGAGCTTATCGTCCACCGGTTTGGAGCGCATGCACATGCAGCATCGTTGGTCTCGGCTACGACCATTACAAGTGTCGTCGCAAGACGAGTTTTATCACGTGGCCGCTACTGAATCATTATGCGTTCCGAGTGTGACTATATCGGATTTACTCTCCGGCACAAGCGATGCTAAAGTGAATAGCCTACTTTGGGACGAAAGAAACACAACAACTGCATTTGAATATAAAACCTGCCAGTTGGATTTAAGCCTTAGCTTGTCCGCCAGGCTACTCGTTTCACCTCTTTTGACGCGAAACATCATTCGCCGTTGTTGATATCGTCATCGAGCCTGTTGCTCCGTCGATACGCAACCTGTGGAACGAGAGTTCTCCCTGGTACATTCGCAATGCGTTCCACTTTGTAAGCCAAGAACCTATCGTTAAAATATGGAAATACGCCGTGAATGCCTGCCAAGATTCCTGGAAGGCCTTCTCGATAATCCAGACGCCAGGAATACAAGCCGCATTGCGTGTCTATCCTGTCAGTGAGAACTCGTAACGATATTGTCAAAATATAATCTCTGCATTTTATCTTGGCCGACATTCAGGCATCGACCACAACAGTTTATATCTGAGCTTAATGTATAGTTAGCGCGTTCTGAAGAAATTTTATTGAGGAGACTTCATTTTGAATACATTACGAGTTACATTTATGCTTCTGTTATAACAGCTACAAAGAACTAATCGCTCATCAATCCATTCTCAAAGGTACATATGTATTTATCGCTGGCCACTGTTATGCAATATTCAAATTCAATAATAACGAAATAGATAAATGATAAGAAAATTAATTGGAGGAACGTGCCGAAATTTTACAGAGTCCACATCAAAATTTCCAATAGCAATCTGAGAGACAACACTGCGATAAAATAGGAATAAGCAATGATTTATCAAGTGATGGGGTCTTTCGATACATTGAAGCAATAATCTTGAGAAAATTTCTGATAGCTGAGAAATTATGGTATTATTCGAATATTTATTAAAATATTTGTGAGGTGAAAAAAAGAGTTGGGACTTGAATTTCTTCAATCTTGAGTTTGAACGAGGAATTTTATGAGGTTCTGCAGCTAATTTATTGTGATGGGACTTGAACCTTTTGTATCTCAATCGAATCGTTATAATTTCTCCTTCTGTAGTTTTTGTATCCAAGTCTTTCCGTATGATCTTCTTAGACACAAACCAGGGTGAATTCGTGATCAGTCTTAAATATTTTCACTAGAATCTGTATATATAGTATATTAATACTGGTCTTTGATGCACTCCCTCAGAGTTGAGTCTCATATACCGAAATTGGTTTAAGAACTGATAATTGGGATTTTCTGCCTAGAAGCCAGTACACAATTCTTAATTTCCAGTTCACTTGTTTTCGTTTCGTCCAAATGTGCACTATCCATGTAATGCGGCGAGCAAGGTGTATGTCAAGATATTTATCACGGTCACCTTGTTGTCAAACATTATTTTTGGACATATACGATTGCGAAGAGTAAATAATGTTACATTTGAAACCAAAGTCTCAAATTTATGAACGTGATCTTGTAGAAATTGATGAGAGGCTAAAGTGGAGCTCGAATTTATGGGCAGTCAAGAAGTATCATCTGTATACGTTGAAGAGCAGTACTTTTTACATTCAACAGTTTTTATGATTTCATGCGTGTTCTATTGACTTCCCTTTAATGTCGTTGCGTACAAATGTTTCACGATTGTGAGTTATTACTTTGGATATATATATATATATATATATATATCATTGCCGTTATATGCATCTGTATATATATATATACATCAACTGAAGGACAATGTTGTGCTTGAAATGAAAAATTTATTTTAAAACATCAAATTCAAGGTTCCGTGGATTTGCTCATATATCACGTGGATTTATTAGAGGATAGGTTGGTTCCAAGACTTGGTTAAAAAATTGCGTGAGTGAATAAGTCAAACACCTTTATTTATTGAAAGATTGAAAAAAATAATACGATTGCAATATTGATTGCAAGTAACCCTCATAGAAAATGATATCAGTTTCTGCCCCATTTTTCTGGTCTCTATGTTAAGAGTAATGGAGTCCGGAAGAAATGACCATAAACTGGTCATATTTTCTATTAGGGTAATGTGTTATTTATTTACTTTTTTTTTCATACAAAAAAAATGTAATGTTGCGTACATTCCATATTCCTATCAAATGCTCGATATCAAAGAAAGCTACGTAAATATGATTCAACATCCATAAAGTACATTTTTGCCCTCATCCGTAGTAGCCTCAAGCTAGACATGTAGGACTTCTGAGACACCGCGCGATGGTGTTTGAAAGGAAAAGAGCAGTTGTTCGTATTCGTAACCTTGTAACGGTAGGGTTCCGTACCCGTGCCGTGCTCCCCGTTGCCGGATAAGACTCAGCTCCAAGGTAAGGGAAGCGGGGAGGGGTTGTAGTTCAG
>JAPYZR010001221.1:0-24956 GCA_030522945.1 Trichopria nigra | reverse complement strand
TTTTTTAGACATTTTTGTTGTATACATCTTTTAACCAACATATTTGCCTAAAAATTAGTTTTAATCCAACAAAAATGCTTACAATTTCTACCAGGGTAAAACCAAAGTTTTGCAATAAATACTGTGTATATCACGGTATTTACGCCTGCAATTAACCGCAGTTGATTATAATAGCCACATTTTCTTCGTCATGGTTATAAACGCCAACGGGTCCGTTCGGATAAGCGTTTGCGACTCGCTGCGAGAATGTGCAATGCCAACTTCTAGCGAACTTATCGCGGTTCGTCGACCTGCGACGAACCTGCGACGATCGTGAGACAGAGAATATTACACGTATTTTTCGCTACTTACGCATCGCATGCATGTCATAATCCAGCTGCTGTTGACGGAACACAAAATGCTACGCGCATAACGTACAAGTGGGTCGCGGGTTGCTCCACGCGTGTCTCCGCAGTTTAACGGGATCGTGAGTAATCAAACAACGACGGATCGTACCTTCGAAACACCCAACGCCAATAAACGCTGCTAATTTACATTTTCTTCATTCATATTGGGCATTTCCTTTCTGTCGTATTGCACAAATTATATACATGATACGCGAAACCCTCGTTTGACAAACGCTCTTTTGTTTACGGTTGCGTGAAAATTTCCTAAATATGACTAATGAGATGAGAGAGGTGGTCTGGATATAGTATTATTGCTATTGCAAACTGATTGAGATTTATAAATAATTGAATTCAAGGTAAAAAATAATATTAAAGGTACCTCTTATATTTTACGTAGGTTTTTAACGTCTGTTGAACCTTCAGAGTATTAAAATATATCACAATTTTTATTAATTTTATCACTTTTTTTTACACTGATCATCGCTTGTGTCGTTTAGTGTTCTGGTGATGTCTATCAATTTTAGAAAATTCTCTTCCATTTTTTATAAATTTTTACGTCTTTTATGAACTTTTAGTTTATGATTCATTACTTCGGTATCCCTGTTAACTTTTGTTTATTTCCGTCAATGTTAAAAGTTTTCGTAACTAATGCAACGTTTTACAAATCATAAAAGTAAAACCATTCGACCGATCAACATTATCATTTTTTCTGGGGAGTAGCGACGATATAAATTTTATATTATATACAATACAAATGTATTATTTCCGACTTTTTCAATTTTTATTGTTTTGCTTTTTCTTGTTAGTAAAAATCGATTTTCACACCATTACACGTCATTGTAATTAAATAAGATATTAAAATATCGTGAGAAATTAATTATTTAAAAATTAGGAAAATACTATCATTATAAAATTGAAGTAGGAAACTATATGCAAAATAAAAATTGTCAACATAATTATCTTCATGGGAATTTGTGAAAATTCATTACGAACATTTGTAATCTTTTATAAACGCAACATTTCGTGAATAATTGTAGTATTCGACTAGCAGTGTAATTTTTTTATTTTTTGGACAAATTTCGTCTGGAGTCATATACAGTTATAGCATCAACGATTATGCTAACATCATTACGCAACAATGATTTAATACTGTAATTGTACACTGATTAAAATAAAAACCCTAGTTCATGAACATTTTTCATTCACTTCCCTAGTAAACATGAAGACACGGTCATGCAGTATCCGGCGTTGATGTCGCTCGGCAAAAATATTCAAAATTTTATGCACAAACATATACATTTGAAGTTATGTACATTTTTAGCGTTTTAAAATAACATTATACCACAATATTATTATGTAATTTTACATTTTCTCAAAATTCAATAATTTGAACTGAATACTTAGTGAAAAAAGTATTATTAATGTGCAATTTATATTAATTTCTTTACATTTTCAGTATTTGTGTTAATATTTATTTTTATTTTTGAGCGCATGAGGCTGGAAAGTACATAATACGTACATAGAAAGAGACCAAATTTTGTAATAAAATTGTATACGTGTGTTATTAAGTCGCATGTCAAGTGTAATAAAGCGTAAGCGCCTTGAGAAATTCTAATACTATTTTTATAACGAATTTCAATAGATTCAAGGTTATACTTGTGTACTATTAATCAATCTCATAAGACAAATAAATGAAAACTCTAAAAAACCCTTGATCTTTATAAATTATAGTTATAACCGATAAATTTTAAGTCTTAAGTATACTTATCCAATTGTGATGAACGTTTCTCAAAAAAAACTAAGAGCAGATCCATATAAATAATACTGAAATATAAAAGGGAATCCGTACAAAACACGTGATATCAAATGTTTATTCAATATAGTCGACGTCACTGTCGGTGGTCTGAAATGTTCGTATTTATTTATGTTACGCGAAAAAGAAACTAAAAATGCGGTGGCACCATTCTTTCTCTAAGGTTTATTGTCGTATTTATGGGGCAACGTAAACACTTAAAGGCCAGCTGTGAAGAAAATGGGTCTATACCAGGTATATATGGCACGGGGTCGTGAGAGATGAAGAGGGAATGGTGTCATTTCTCCCGACAAAGTGGATTACTTCTTATCTTCTATTGTATAATATATCTTAAATATTTTAGGTTTACTAAATAACGTTCAAAAGCATAATTATTTTTGAGGTTTCAGTAAGCTCTTAATAGTTTATCAGTAGTCACCAAACTTATTGCAATTTTCGTTGTTTTTCAATGTAAAAATAATCGAGAAAAACGAGAATCAAGATAAAGTGACGAACAAAACAAAAACACGTGTCGGTAAAATACTATTAATTAAATATTAAAATACCTATTGCGAAATAATCCTGAGAAGAAATTTTTCTCAAACAGCCTGGTTATGTATCAGGTCTTTCGTTCTGGCTTCAGCAAAACCGCCTAATCAGACACGCCTGAATGTAACCATATCAGGCCATGACCAGGCTTTTGTAAGGAAATCTAAGATTATATAGCAAGGTGGACTGATTAAATAGGTTCATCAGATATACGTCTGGATATATCCCGATTAAAACCTTGACCTACTCTAATAGACCTAACTGATTTGTATTTGTATTATTTATAGGCCCAGCTTCAATGACTGGGTAAGCTACCAGATCAAGGCCTTTTTAGAAGAACAAAAAAAAAACAAAAACGTTACACAATGTATATTAGGGCTGGATCAGGTGTCTGGTCTGAACCTGTTTATTTCAAACTGAAAAAATGTTTTCTCGGGTGTAAAAAATGTCTTTTGATAGAAAATATATCGAGAATATTAGCACGTATTGGGCAAAACATACACCGAAATCAGTGCTATATATCATATTACATTGATAATTAGGAAGAATCTCTGTTTTTAGTTACAACCATATAAGAATAGTTGAAATCATTTGGTTAGGTCGACGAAAAATTTATGGCTGAACTGACCATAGTTGGATCATAATCATGTAAATTTGTATTGTTATGTCAATTTTATATTTGTACAATTAAGTTCTTTGTCATTCCATGTTTATAAGATAATCATAAAATATCTATTATTATTCACTTTATATTTTGGATTACGATTAAACGGACGGGAATGGTTACCATGGCGGTATAGAAAACTCGGCGAATGGAAACTCATTGCTATATTGCGAGATGTGTTTGGGGCTCTATAGCCGTGATGAGCCGTACCTCGATTCAATGACTCGACCTATTCGATGTTTTAAGGTATAAATGTATATATAATAATAACAATAACAATATGTACTTCTACCTTAGTGATTCATTTTGTAAGAGAAACTAAAAACTCATAAAAGAGTTATATTTTGAGTAATGCTAAAAGTGTTAAGATCCGTTAATAACAATCAAATAGCTACTTTGAATTCCACTTAAAATTCGCCAGTTTAAATTTAGCAATTCTCGAAAGACTGCAAACGAAGAGGGAAGTGCGCCTATTTTATTTCAAATCTTTCATTACATAAGCGAACTCGTGTCATGTGGGCCACCACTAAACGTGTATCTTTAGTTCTTAATAACGCCTTGTGTATACGGAGGTCGATATACTCCGCGTTCAGGAAGGAACCGTAAAATGTTTAGCCTTGGACATTAACGAAGCAGGAGTGGCAGGAGGCGGCGAGTCTCGCGTATGTTGTTTCTTGTCTCCTTTTTTCGTACATATTCTTGGAAATAATCACAATGTTCACTTATTCAAGGACCAAATTCCACTCCACTAATTTCTGAACCTTTACCTTTACTATTTTATTACTATTTTATACCATTATTGAATTGAATTACACGAGACAAAAATAATAACATATATCAAATCAGCTAGAAAATTAATATTTGTGCGTGTTTTATTATCTTTTTAATTTGTGAATTAGGGATGCATTTTAAATTCTTAACCTCAAAGCCCACGACTCCTTAATTCGACATTTCGCATCCGAACTGTACCTTTTTATTAGTTAATATCAACCATTGTTTAATTTTGTTAATTAAAAGTTAGTAATATTTCTAAAAGAGTACACCGAAATGATAAAGAATGTTTAAATACATTTTTTAATTTAGAAATGTTTGATTAGGGACTGATGCCATCATTATGGACGTCTTAAATCATTCGTGATTAATCAATCAACAATTTCACCTGTCGATATTGGCGAGTTAGACCAATAAAACGGGAATTTGTACAAAGAATGTGTAAGTCTATAGAGTAAAGGTATATGTTGTGATTACACAATGTTTGTATAATCTCATGCCTCACATTAGATTGGAATAAGATCAGACCAATTTCACCAGAATCTAGCATATGTTCTGCTCAGGTCAGTATTGCAATGTAAACATTTACTTTGGATTCAATCAAAGATACGATGCAATTTAAACAAATTATAGATCTAATCATATTAATAAGCAGATTTTATCACTGTATATGTCGGCCATTTTTCCATTATTACCATGAATGACCGGATGAATATGAGTCGGTGCAAACTTGAAAAATAATATTTCACGACTTTTTAAATTTGTAAATTAATTTATTTCTTATTAACTAATTTATAAATTATCGATTTGGCCAGATCAAATTAGATTATATACTGTTGGGTCCAATTTATTAATGTTTTAAGATAAATAATATAATACTTCTGTATGCTTGGAAATTGTTTAACTGAAAAAAAACATGGATAAATTAATATGTATACATTTGTAAAAGGTATAATTTAAAATAATACGATCAACTATGCCTCATGAGGCGACAAACGGCAGCGAAATCGTAGTAATATTTATCGACCGCAGAAAACCAGAAAAGGTGTGTACGTTAATACGTGCAGTAATTGTTTAGAGAATCTGACAAGGGAAGTTTCCTTTGTCGTTCGGCTTCTGATCCGATATAACGTGATCTTCAAGGGAGCCCTGAGTCTTTTCATCGGGACAACAAAGGGGGCTATTTAATTTAAATCTTTTTTATACGTGGTTAGAATTTGAGTTGACTTAATAAGTAGAGTATTTGTGAAGTGCGCGCGATGGACGACGGACGTTCACCCGGTGTTCTTGAACCTTCAGGGTCAGCACGCGTGCGAGTGTTTCATCGCTCGAGCGATGATGGTTCTTATCTTCCCAGCTTTGAGCGTTCGATCGAATTACCAGTCGCTTCTTTCTTATCACTCGCCACCACCGACTGCGATAATGCCGGCCATCATAGGCGGTCGCTCAGTTTTCGTTATATATATCGTGCCACTTGGCAATTGGGGTTTCGGAAATATCGTGATTGATAATAATTGATGCTTAGAAATTCCGCTCTTAATTGTTCGTTATTTATTAGTTATTGAGACCAATTGACACTGATTCGGTGAATTCCTATTTTTGTATGATAGCATTCCCTATAAAGATGTGAAAAATAAGTAGATTGTTCAGGATTATTCTGGCTTTCGGCATTAAAAACGTTTCTAATCATTTCAGATGCTTCAAGTAAAGTGACCATTCAACAAAACTCCAAAGCAGTAAAGCATGTAATGAGTTGAGGACTTAAACATTACTTAAATAAGACTCTAGAAATTAGAAATTCATTCAAATCCAGTTGCATTTAGAGATCGAATTCTCACTATATGCTAATCCGATAATTTCGAAATAATATTTAAACAGATATAAAACTTTAATCATTACGTTATTCACAATAATTTAAATTCAATTCAGATAAGAATAAAGTAGTAAAATTTGATTTTGTTTCATTTCAGCAGATCAACTTGTGGAAGTCAGTACTGATCTTACCAAATTTGGTCAGATCAGAAGGAGTTGTTTCTAGGAAGATCATTTCGGATATGGTTGGAAATACTCAGACCTGATTTGATTAAAATTTCATTAATTGTGGTCTAGATTAATATATTTGCAACTTGATCCATCCCAGCAAGCACGAATTGTACAATGACGTCAAAAAGCATTCGACATGTTGATGAAGTATCGAAATGATGGCATTTTGACGTCATTTTACAGTTCATGTTTGCTGGGATGTGAGACTTGATTGAATATGATCTGGGTTTTTTCGTTTAACCGAGAACAATCTGATGTTATCATACCTAATTTGATCTGAAATGAACTGTTCATTTATAGTAAGTTTTTATCTGTTTAGATTAAGATTTAATCTGCTTCGATGAAATCAAAATATTGATCATTTTTGTTATGAATGTATATATATCAGGTTGGATATAATTAGATCAGATTCGAACTTCAATTATTTTCTGTGTTGCAGATGCGTCACGGTTTCTAAAGTACCAAACCAACAACCATTTCCGGAATACAATTGCATGGAACCTCGGTAGACCAAGAAGTCTACTATTAGAAGAAAATAAATATGAAGTTAAGTTTAGTCTAAAAACTAAAATATAAGACGTAAATTCACATCTGTCTTAGAAGGTTAAAATTTTAATCAGGGTAATGATCTGGTATCAGCCAGAATCTGATAAAATGATGCTATTCAGATTCGATGATACGTCCAATTGGACCTATGCAGATAATATTGAACGCGATAAGATCAGATCAGTATGATCTTTTGTTTTGTTCGAATATGTATATATCAATTTGAAGCATGTTACCTTAATATTTTATCAGATGTTTTTCTATAATTTAAGATGACTTAATATGCGAGTCTCTCTCTCTTTCTCTCTCTTTTGTATATATATATATATCGTTAACGTTATTTTTATATATATATATATATATACAAAAAATATGTATTTAAATATTTGCAGAACATAACTTTGCATATATACATAATTGAAATCAAAACTTTATATCACGACGCTCATTATAATTCAACGAATAGCTCGAGGTAGACAAAAGATCCGATTGAAATCGAAACCGGGAACTGGAATGCGCACAGTAAGTCTAGTCTAGCTGTGAGTCTTAGGATAAATTGTTCTTTAATTGAGGTCGATAAAGGGACTTCACCCCGACCTGTTGACGGAAAAAAGGGGATCGGTTTCTTCTGACTCTTTTGGAATCGTATGTTGCCACCTGGTTCAACGGCCGGAGAATATCGTTTCGGAAAAAAAAGGAGAACAAAATAAAGAACCGAGAGGACAGTCTCGATACGCCGAACGTATGGCCGTTATAAGTGGGAGAAGTGCGTTCGTGCATGAGTCATTCCGCGTACGTGAGACGAAAAGGGCTCAATTATCAAGCAGCTGCTAAACTTGCAGACGCTCCTGGAATTTTTAACGCCAAATTCTACGTAATTTATTCTTGTTCCATTAAAACGGTGGATCTTGATTTCACGAGTTGTTCATGTCGATTATGATAGATATGCATTATCACTGTCGTTCGTGGCGATGATCACGATAGTGAAGATGATAACCAAGATCATAATCATGACGATTATCATTGCGATAATCATAATAATGATTATAATAATTATAATAATAGTAATGATGAATTGTAATAATATTACAATACTTATAATAATGACGATGATAAAAATAATGACAATGGTCAGGATGCTGAAGTCGGACTTCCATTCCAATAATAATGAAATTGAAAAATGGTAGTGACGAACATAATTACAATGATCGTGATAGAAATGACGACCGCAATTGTATTAATGATCACAATAAGATAGACTTCATTAATGATCATCATTTTAATACTAAATGCGGTTTAATACTTAGTATTTTGAAAAATATTGTAACAATTATGATGATTCTGATTACAAGTGATAATCATGAGGATTGTTATAATTAGTAACGTTGCTGATGATCATGATTAAAACTCGTAATGATGCGATTTCAATTCGTAATAACGTTGACATAAATGATGATTATAATGACAATAATTATTGTAACGTAATTAATGGTGATCGTGACAATTCGAATTAGAAATATTAAAAATCACCATAATCGTGATGAATTGATGATAAACATGAAAACGAATCTTAAAGATGAGTTTAATAATGTTGACAATAATGATCGATGAGGATAATGAATGAAGGTATCTTGCAAAAATAATGATGATGGCAACGACGTTACAAAGTTTTATGATGCCAACAATAATAATATTAACCACAATGGTACGGTAATTTTGATATCAAAAGTCATACAATGATCAACGTTGATCGTATTACTTATCATATTTACGGTGTTAAGGATGTTGTCAATGAGTATAATGTTTATAGTTTTGATGATAGATAATGAACGTGCTGAAAATTATGAAGATTACGGAAATGATGTAGATGTCGATACTGATGAAATCAAGGACGATGATAATGATGGATGATAATAATGGCAATGACTAGTCAAGAAATATCTATGAATACAATACATATTTGACAGAGTTTTTACTATTAGATAAAAAACGTATGGCGAGGCAATTATAGAAGAATTGATTAAGAGCGCCTTGGCCAGTAAAATTATTAAAGATTTCTACTTCAATATTTTAAAAAATGACTTTTTATGTGCGTCGTGTTCGAATTTGTTTCTTCGTAAAATATCAAAAAATCGGCATTCGGATACAATAAATTGTATTTTAAGTGCATGTTCATTACCACGTCAATAGTTTGCTATTATTAATTTTATGTTAAAAGTTTTAATTATAACAAGAACAAGTTTATTAAAAATGTTATTAGCGATAAGTATTATATTTTATTATTAGAATGTATTTGTCTTCCAACAATGCATAGTGATGAAGGAAATGCATTGTACAAACATCGACTTTGTGCAAGATTGACTGTTTGTACAATCTCGAATAACGACGAGTTGAAACTTAATTCAGCGAATAATTAATCCTCATTATAATTAACTTTGTTTAATGATAAATGGTATGAATATTTATAATTTACGTTACAGTTTGGACATTATGATGATCGACACGTATCTATCGAATTAACCTTCACGAGTGCGAAGACCGCCACTATCGCTATGTTATAAATGTAAACTCCGGGGTTCAAGAACAAACGATGAAACGGACATTCGCACGCGACTGACAATCGGCTTCTTTCCATAAATTGAAAATGTAAATCGAAAAAGATTATATGAGTATTATTATACAATAAAATATTAAAAAGAATGTTCACCAACATTCGAAATTATCAAAAAATATATCATACTTTCTAGAAAAATAATTACACTTTTCAGATATATTTTATTTATACTGAATGTCTTCACTTATTGTATATAACATAATAGAACATAATTTATTTTATTACTCTACATTCATACAATTGCATAGAATTTTATGGCAATGGTATTTACATATATATAAAAAGTCATGGAATTTCATTTTTTAATTTTGCACCAACTCATTCATCCGGCCATTTCATTATCTTAAAAAAAAAGTCATCACTTTTCCTCATAAATTCAGTCGTGAATCGACTGCGTAATTGACGGTTGTAAATGCAGCAGTTAAATGGTCGAATGGAGGGGGGTGGGAAGCACCATCGGTCGCGAATTACGATCAGTGATTTGTTTGATGTGCAAGACCTTGACTCGAGGTTCGAAGTACTATTCTATTATGTTGCCTGCGTCAGATCATCAAGGCTCTATCAATAACGAGCCTTCAGTGTCAAGATCGCCAGGCCTCTGCGGATTCAGCTGCGGCTGAATTCGACGCGGCATGGCGGCGAGGAGCAATATTATCCTTGCTACCGTGTGGTCGTAACTAGTGTGAACCATGACCCGTGACGGTGAAAAATGTCTACGTGATTATTCCCTCGTGTTGATTGTGATGTTTAAGCATTTTTTTAATGTCATCGAATTCTCGCCAAGGCTATACGCTCGAGTAACGATGAAAGTTGACGAAATTGTTGATGTGTACATGTTTAAATTAAATGTGTTAGGCAAGATAATGTCATCAATGATATTTATTTGATAGTGTCTATTATTATATTAAGTTGGATTTTTTTGGTAGCTCGTCCATTATTTTATAATGTACACTGCCGTGCATTACAATATATATATATATATATATATATATATATATGTAAAATTGTCAATATTTGTTATTATTATTTTTATTATTAAATGTATACATATTAAATTTCTGAGAATAAGACGGCAAGATATTTTTGAATGCGAAAAATATTGTAATGAAAACGAGTTACTTTTATCATATAAAATTAAAAGTCTTTAATATTCGTAGAATATTACAAGTCGGATACGGTCCAAAATAGGTAAATTTTTTCTAAAATCTTATATGGATTTTAATGAATTCTGATGTTGTCTTTTGCTTTAAGGAATCATTTCATTTCACTCTTAATGGCCCACGTCGCGATCTTAACGGGGTTAAGGGAATGTCAAAAAGCAGAACAACTTTCCGCCGTGATTTTGGAATATTGAAGCATTTTTTATTAAATATTTTTTTGGTAATAAATTTTTTTATCTCGATAATTTAAAAATAATAAAAATTACTAGTTTTTGACCTTAATAAAATATTGATGTCACAGTAAAAGTAAAATGAAACATCGATGATGATTTTGAGTGTATCTAAAAAGATTATTACTTGTCAATAACAGTGAAATGTCACTGTTCATTGCAATAAATGAAATTTATTGTATGTTAAAATAAAGTGTCGCTTAAATATTCACCAATTTTTCACAAAAAATGAATATTCTTGTCAAATTGATAGTATAAATTGATATTCTTTTTGTCTGTCATTCTAGGATCTGAATTATTTTTACGATATTTTCATGAAGTCAAAATCAAAAAATATAAAGCATTAAATACTTGAAAATATTCCGTTAAATAAGAAAAAGATAAATAAATTATAAAAATGATACGCTTAATCGTGTCTACGTGCAAATTTATGCCCGCACACGTTGCGTTACGATATATATTTATATATATATGTACGTATGTATGTTTATTTGTGTGTGTGTGTGTCTATATATAAAAGAATGCAATGTATCAATCGATATATAATATACATTTCACGTGAAATTCAAAACCCGAGACACGGCATCTTATTTACGAAAAGCTACTGATACAGCAACTAGCGATACGACCTTGGATAGCACACTCGATCGAATTTCGGCGTCTTTAATTCGTTGAATTGATTAATCTGGGTGATTAAAGACATTCCTCCAATTACCTCTTAACCTAAAACTTGAACTTACAATCGTACAGAAGATCGTAAATTTGATTCGGAGCGTGCGTTTCCACATCGCGCTACATTTATCGTATCGGTGACGCAATGACCTTAATAATGCTCCACGTAATGATTTAAGAAATTTGTGGGCTCACTGACCGGATCCGTTGTTCGTTTGTTCCTGCCATCATCATGTAAATAACAAAAGTCAACACATATGTGTCCGAGCTCACATTTATTTCGAGACAAAAAATTCGATCTGCTCCCAATTTATTGTAATCGCCGTTGTCGTTAATTTATGACGCGAAATCGACCCCAAATAATGTTCGTGCTTGATAAACAGTAAGTGAATTGGCGACAATGGAGAGGAAATTTTTAAATAAATGACGTCAACAATAATTCGTTACATAAAATGGATTTTGCGAATGTATTTACCCACTCGTGTATAATAATGACTTATTTATGCAATTGTGCAAGGCATTTTTGATAAAATTTCCTTACGAATATATTACACTACGTTACGGGGATTTAAAATTTCTTTTACCTTTGTTTATATAAAATTAAAAAAAAAATTTCTTTACTTTTGTTTATACAGAATTTTTTGAAGAGGACTATAATAAACGGTCGAAACGTTAATTAATGATTTATTTTTTTTTTAATTAGTCCAATTTCACCAAGAATTATTTACTAATAATTATTATGCAAGAAATCTGTCTCTGTTAAAATCTTGTATGAATGCGTACAATCTAACTTTTTAAGTTACAAGCTAACTTGAAATAAAAACAAACCTTCGATCTCTTGGTTCTTAAAGTCACTTTGGATCCTACATACAACTTAGCACGTAGAATGCTCATTACTACGAGAAAAAACGAACGTTTTTACGATTATAGTTAATATGTTAACACCAATGAAAATTCATGTCATTTCAAGATATAAGCACCTATCAGTGAACAAATCCGAATGATAATATGTCCTCATGTTCTTCCGCGAAACAAGTAAATCATAAAGCAAGGCATTTTTTTCTTATTTTTTTTTATAGCTTCCGCAAAACATCGATCAGGGTCCGCAGTGACCGGTAGTGTAGGATTAGCAATGTTATATAGACCCATTATAAACCTCCCTTTGGCCGATTTTGTGAGGCCACGTTCTTTGTCGCCCTCGGAATCCTCCCTTTTCCATTTTCTTATGCTTTGGGTTTTGCATCAGCCCTTGTCGTCTTCTTTTCCGACCCCAATGTGTGCGTAACACGAAGCATCCCCGGAGCCATCAACGTGGTCACAGCCGATACCGCCTTCTTTGTCCTCCTTGCACAAGAACCAGGAGGCTTTGTTTTTAGACTCCTTTACGGAGTGCCCTTCTTGCCCGCATTTGAAACAACACGTGGTTCATCCTCAGCATCTGTTTATTCGTCTTAAGCATAAATAACCTTTTTATGCACTCCATCATCTGACAGAACATCGATAAACGCAACGCCACTTTCTCCACTTCGGTTGCAGCCCAGGTTTTAGATCACCAGAACCATAACCTTGGTTCTGTATTTTACCATGTATCCTATTCCCCTCACCGCCTCATTAACGTCGTCGGTAAAATCGATTCTTTGGGAATCCGTTCCGATTTTGAGGAGAAGATTCCATATGAGGGTCTCGCATATAGCACACGCGTATTGCTGGTATCTGGGCTTGCGCCAGAGCGTAGATTTCCTAGTACATCAGCATATGTCTGTCCTTCAGCCACTCTTATGACGACTGATGTTGATTCGTTCTTTCTTTTACTCTTTGCTTGCCCAGATGGCACGTCCGGCTCCTGTTTGCTACTGACATCCTCCTTCGGATGTTTAGCCTTCTTGCCCTGTTTTCAGACCTACTCAAGATTATTCTGCGGTCTTTTTGCTTGCTGGCATTCTAAGACGGCGTTTTTAATCAGCCTGCTTTGGAGACGCTCTCGAACCTTCTTCCTTGCCTCTTGAGCTTCCTCAGACCACTGAAATCATTGCTGATAAGACTTTTCCTTCTTATCTACTTCTCCGTGCTTTTCTTGGTAACAATATACCATAAAACATAACAGAAAAATTAATGTTCTATGTTGTTCGTCCAGGGTTGCCATTATCGAGGCGATTAAAGTGGTCATCGAGGTTAGGCCATCTTTAATAATCAGGCTCACGTTCATTTGATTCTGGCATGCATCCATTATCTTCTGGATTTCACCTTGCATGATCTGGAAATTGCTTGCCTCTTCTTATCGTGATGTCACTTCCTTACAGTACCTTCTATGGTTGTCCAGATCTGCAGCAGTCACGTTGCTAAAGATGTTGCAGCTACTGCTAACACTGGACAGATTGGATATGCATCCTGACCACACAATTGAGGCTTCTCCGAGGTTGCGGCACTTGTAGAAGCGATTTCCTCAGAAGCTTGCCTTCCATACTCTTTATTCCTTCGTCGAGGTTCTCTTGTTTTGTTTTCTTGCGTTAAATCCATACTTCTGTGTTCGCCAGCATATCTTGTGCAGATGGTCAAGTCGAACTAGGTAGGAACGGACATATCCTTGGAAAAATTGCCTACCCCAGTTCCCTGAGGCCCAGTCTTCGCTTAGCCAGCAGTGCAGGTCCCATGTACTCACTGCACATTTCCAGATCAGGGTCCCCATGGGACTGATCTCTGATCCCTGCTCCAGCTTAACCTTGGCAGAACGAGAACAAAGCATCCCCTTACATGTAAGTGGAAAAAGCGTTAATTCTGAAAAGCTTAAAAAAAAAAAATGAAAATATTTTTAAAAAGAGTCTTAATTTTAATCAGCTGTACCAGGACCACATAACACTCGCGTGACGCTCATCATTTCCAACATACGAAATCTTTCATTATAGACGAAAGGAGAAATATGAATAGCTTTTTCCAAAATTCTTATATGGTCCTAGTTTTTAATTCATTATAATTGATTTTTTTGTGGAAATAAGAACATTATTTATCGTTTGTAGTGTGTATTATGTATCAATATTTATCTACATTCGTATAAACAGTTTTCCGAAAATGAATCCTTACAAAACTATATATAATTATTCTATAATTGCTAAAATACAAAATTATAATAATAACAACATAAATCCATTTTTATTATCGAATTGATTTAATAAAAGCGAAAAAAATTGTTTTACGAAAATTCCAATTATATTTGAAAAATTAAATTCATGGTTTTGATTCAGTGAATACTTTAATGCTCTATAAATATACACCTGATATATTGTCCATTAAAATGTAAGAATAAAGTAATTTAAATGAATGTGAAAATTCAATGACATTTCACGTTTTATTTAGAATAATCATGCTGAAAAAATATTATTATTAATTTCGCAATCTTTCAATGTTGTTTCAAATTTAAAATATAGTCCATCAAATTTAGACATTCGCTTCAAATTGGTCTTCGCCCCTCACGACATTTCATTTAATTAGAATTCCGTCGAGTTCAAGAGTAATTGATTTGAACCGAGGGCCCCTTTCTTTCGCCTCAATAAAACTGTAATTTCAAAAAATAAAAATAAATACACGAGAGATATGTTCAATCACGGGTTGATATTTCCAGCTTGTAACTGAATCTTCTGCGAAACTATAATCATTTCCTGGTTGTTATTTAAGTTTGATTTAATTTCATTTTCTTTTAGTGTATATTTTTCAATTCAAATCATTTGCGGATGTTAAAAATAAAAAATTATGTTAACAATATACAATATTTTTACTCCTATTAGTTGCCTATATCGTAGGTTTGGAGGAATATAAAATTCAGAAAGAAGACTTACAGATAAACATTTTTAAATGTGCATTTTTGCTTTACTTTTGATTAAATCTAAAAATAGATCGCCATTTTGATCCCCCGAATAATGGACCATCTGAATTCTGGCATCTTTAAATTCTGAAGAGATAGAAAAAATATAATCTTATATTTAATTAAGCACAAAAAATTTCCCTAAAGGTATAACACATTAAAAAACAACAGATCCATACATTTGTATTGCTTACTTTTGTTAATTTTCGTCACTATTTAATCTTTAAAAATTTCTTAAATTTTTATTTTATTTACGATACATTTCGTTTCAAATTTATATCGTATATTCATTTAAAATGTATGTAATATACTTTCGCGGTTTTGTAATCGTTAAGTTTTTATTGTAATCATAATCATCTATCTTAAATTTAATCTATTTCCATTTGTTTTCAAAAATTCTTCACTTTTTTCCTTTGTTTGTCTACATTATTTTTACATTTCTCACGTTTGTCAATTTACCTCCAAATATTGACTCGGAACAACAGATTATAAATGAACAAAATTTTATTTTTTTATAAATATATTCGGTATCACCATTTATATTTTCATGTTCTTCTTGATATTTTTAGAACATTCAATTTTTCCCTATCGTGATATTTAGCACGTTTATTGACCTTTTAAGAACGAGTTTTCTCGATTTCACTATAAATTTTTAATGTAGGCCTTAATTGTATTAATGATTATTTTTATTGGTCGTATAATTATCACGAATATATTTTTAGAATATTGGTACTCTATACGTTCTTATTTGACTGCTTTATTTTCTTGTAGATAATTTTTTTTTAATTCTACCTAAATTATATATTTTATTTATAATTTTTACATAAAAATTATTTTATTATTTTTTTATTCATTAAATCGTCAATATTTCTTTTTATATTCGTTTCTTTTCATTAACTTTGTCAAATTTTATCAATCACGTTTGTATATATATATATACCTCAATGATTTTCAGTTTAAAGCAATTAAACTAATTTCATTGATTTTTATATTTCGTTCACGGTTATATAAATTCTTTGTTTAAGTAATTCATTTAAAATAAAGATTTTTGATGTATTTTAAAGTAAAGGACAAAAAATGTATATTGTTGTTTATTTTTGCGTTATGTAACGTTTTTTTTTCATTTTGACAGATGTAATTTTATTTCATTGATTATCATTTATTTCTTTATCAAAATCGTCGTCGATCATCATTAATTTTTTTATTTTCTTTTCTTTTTATGTTTTAAATCCATACGTTTTTTTTAGTGCACGTTTATTGTTCAACTTTCAAACGAAACAAAAGTAAAATGATTCGCGACAACGTAAATGTGACATCAAAACAACCTGTCTTGAATTCAAAACGTTATCCTTTGACGATCGCGCGAACGTTGCCCCTATACGGAGTTGGGGATTTTAGAGAGATCTGATCCGGTATATAGTTGCAGCTCCGGCGCTAACGGTTCACTCTCCATCGCTATTTTCTCTGCAAGAGTTCATCGGCTCGTCGACATCGTCGCTAGTTAGGGAGGAAAATCGGAACTTGCTCGCCTACAATTGCAACGAATAATTGCGAATACCGTGTGACGCGCCAGGAACTCGTGGAATCATCGAGGCCAACTGGGACTCATGACCTCAGGTGCAAATCTACGGACCAAAGAGTTAAACGCTAAAGAAGCCCGGGTTCTCCGGTTTCACGGCTCCCGAACCCTTTTACGACCTGACCTAATGCAGCTCTTAAAAAGGGTTCATTAAAAAACTAAAACGCTACACTACAGTACCAACAAAGTATTTTTTTGAAATGGCGTAGAGTTTTTTAATGGGCGGAGGAAATTATTACTGTCGTAATAACGCGTTTCTGTCACAACGACAAAATACTTGTTGCATTAGATCTATTGAAATATCTTCAGTAGAAGTTTTATAATATTTTGTATAGATATAAAGAAAAAGATTTTTCTTACATTTGCAAAACATAACCATAAAATGCAACGAAGAAAGTGAAAACTTTCTACTTTCTAAGTGATTAAAAATATTACAGTCACTGAATTGTTTTTCGGTTGACGGTAATAATTTATTAATGATATATATAAATGATTTTACTTCAATTGACTGTAGTTTGATATTTTCTTACGTTTTGTAAATATTATCAAGAATTAATATACCATGTTCAATTTTTCAGTTTTTTGTACGGATGATTGTGTCGATTTTTTTTTTTCGAGAAAAGGTGGTCTTAACAATTAAGCAATTAGAAAACATACGAATATATTAAAACATTATCACAAAATACATATGTATATTTTTTTAAATTTCGACATACTTAGGTTAAACGCGTTACATAAAACCAAAAGTGTTTGTCGGTAGATCCTAGGGGAAAAACAAACTTTTTACGTATATTTACACATACGAGTGAAAAATACGAACTATGAAAAACAGTATTTTAAGTGAATATAATATTTCTCTACTTTTCGCATTATCATAAAGTATATATAATTTTCTAAGCGTGGTGAAGGGGCATTACCCTTTTAAATCCCGGAGGCGATAACGATAAAACCATTATATTAATTATCACGACCTAGATAAAACCATTATATTAATTGTCACGACCCAGATAAAACCATTAAATTTCTTTATGTGTGACCTAAATATAATTAGGAAATCATTTATATCACATAGGGTAAAAATGACCTATCAACTTATAATTCTGAAAAACTCATTTAACAATGACAATTTTGTAATTATTTCGATGTATTTACAATTCTTGACAGCGGTTGATGTGTGTTATACAAAGTACGTAATTTAGTAAATATTTATATAATTTGAAATCATATTTTTAAAAGAACCATATATATTTGTACGAATTTCTTTTTCTTAGCGAATATTATAATTATTTTAATGGTTTTATAAACTCAAAGAAAGTTATCCATTATGTTGTCAAATAAACAAATAGTTCAAGTATGTTCACATTCAGAAATACAAAATGGAAAAAAAAACATAAATTTTACTAAGTAATATCATTACTTTTAATTATAATTATATTTTTTTTACGGTACATGGCCCTCTTCATCGTGCAATTTCCCGAAATCATGAAACTTACATTTACAACTTATATATAACATACAGTTATACATAGCACTATCCATTATTATAGTAAATATATTTTCATCGAAAAAAAGCAGAAATCATTTTTTTTTAAAGACAACATTTTTTATTTATGCAATTTGGACCTTTGTCAAGATTATGGTGCCTATAGTAAAATAAAATAAAACTAAAAAATAATTATGGCCTCGGTCCGTTTTATTGAAACGAAGAAAGGTATTAAATTAAGGAATCAACGAAACTTATGAACAAATATTTTCTTCGATTCTACATTTTGTGTTTTCATTTTGTACTGTAGTGTGTATACATAGTATGCAAAAGAAAAAATATTATACATCTTTTTCTTGGTTGGAATAAACTTTTCTTGACATCAGTAAATGTCATTTTATGCATTTGATAATTATAAAATGTTGAAGAATGTCTTAATATTAGATTGATGAGACAAATGTTACGTAATCGTAGTCCGAAAATACGCGTGTCAAAATTACTTACATACCGAGCATTTCCTGCACCCCTGCGTGAATATAGACAAATTATAATAGCATTTTCAGCCAACATTGGACATATGTGCTTTTTTGGCTGCATCTATTCTAACCACAAATTTATGTAAATAATGTAAATAAAAAGAGTTTTTTTATTGTAAGAATTTTGTTAGAGAAAATATAATTGACATTGCATTCTTTTCATTTATTCAAGGTATAGTCCGTGGGGTGATTTTTCGAACAATTTCAAGCAAATAAGTCCGGTTTCAAAAATTGATCTGATTGCTAGAATTCATTATGGAAATTATTTTTACATGGCCTTTGTTTATAAAATTTTGTTAAAATTAGTTGAAAACAAAATATTATTCTGATAGTTCTTCCGTGCTTTCATTACATAATAAAACCCTCTGATGTATCTGTTTCCAATAATTGTAACATTACAAAAACATAGAAAATTAAGGATAATAATTTAAAACATAACTAAAAGCAACGAAAAATATGATGAAAACTGAGTTAATATTAAATTCACAGTTATGATTCCATCATTATTTTTTTCGTTCCATTAGACGATTGTGGAAAATCGCGGTAATTAATATAAAATGTAGGTCACATATATAAAATAAAAAAGGTGAAGAGATACATCGGGAGAGTTCATTGAACCAATGAATTTATCAAATAACCTCAATGAAAAGAAAATGAAACAAAGGTTTTATAAAAAATATACTTTTAAGATTATCGAACAAATCAATATAGCGAGTATTTCGAATATATCGAATAAAATAATATTATATTAAAAATCAATATTTCATAAAATCAAAAGAATCTTTAACAAAATAAAAAAAAAAATTGAGATATTCTTGTGAAAAGTAGCACATTTCTAACCGTTTATTTGATCAACGACGTAAAGTGGAACTTTTCTATCCTACGATTTGGCCCTAGAATGGAAAACAACACCTTTGCGCCTATATACTTTAGATTGTGATGTACATGACGAGCGGGAAGGTGTAATGTCCCTCTGTTTGATAAATTCACGTTAAGTTACTTCAGTAATCACTTTAGTGATCACTTTAGTAATCATATATGTATACGTTTGCGAAGCCGCTAAATGCAAATAAAATATCAGAAATATAGTCTTTTGAAATAAATATATCTATTATCCAATACTATATTCAGAAAAATCAATGAGTGAATTGACTTAATCCTTAAATAACCGAGACGATTATATAATTAAATTATATTTATAAGCTCTTTAAATTTAGTTAACACCATTATCTCGCCGTGTATCCACATTCAAATCAATAATTAATTTTCGGATATATATTTCAATACGCAATTTAAGATCTGTTTCTAGAATTACTTTTTAGCCGTTTTAATTAAAGAACTTAACATGTTGTAAATGCATAAATAAAGAAGTGAAATTCTTGAATATAGACTGACTAGAAAATCTATCTTTAAGAACTGTACATATTCGAATTCTATAACACATTTAAAAAAGTAGTCTATGGCTCCTACATTGTATCCTCCCTCCCAAGATTATGTTCAGAACTCACAAATATATAAAAATTTGAGATCGATATGATACCGGCTAAAGTTAAAATCCTGTATAAGAATATACTGAAAGTATATCGATACGTGACTCTTAAAAGTGATGTAATTCCTTCCAGTCGCAGAAAAATAAAGTACCCTTGACAAATCGAGTCATTCCAGCAACCTAGTGAGACCGCGCAAAAAAACGTCCCGTTCCCCAAACATCGCCCATACAGGCCCGAGCGAATTCGCCGAGGTCGTAAATCGCCTGGCACCTGAAACAAGACGAGCTCAAATGATAGGGATTTCGCACGTGCGAACCGCGACGATAACGAGACGAGCTTTCGATTCATACCATTGAGGACGATAAACGTCCCGCGGTCAAATGGAAGCGACGAAACATTAACGCAAGACAGTAACGTACTACGACCGCAAGTGAGGAACGTCAAGATCCCCGCTCGGAATCCACGAACCAGCTGCGGTCGTTGAACTTCGAGTGCAGCGACTCACTCTTTCTCTCTCTTCTCTGGACTCTCTTTCTCACTCTTTCCTTCCACTTTTCTCCCTCATTCGCGCAGCGTCACGCTATTCCACTCTCCCGCGTTCGTATGCTGTTCTCCTAGCTAGCTTTCTCTTTGTTTACTCTCACCCCTCCTTGCTATCTCATCCCAGATGGCACGAGCCGCAAGGCTCACCAAAGATGTCTTCAGGACGTGACTCTTATATGAATATGAATAGTCTGCTGTTAAAATCTCCTTCCTAATACATCGCAATCTCTTACCCCTACGTCATACCCCACCACCCTCGCTCTCCCTCACTCTTTGTCACTCTCTTTCTCTTTCTGTCTTTCATTGTCTTGCGTTGAATATATACCGTTCTCTTTATTTTCCATTATCGCTATCTTGAAGGAGTCTTTCGTTTCTCTCGCTCCTTCCAACAAGATCCTCTAGCTCTTTCAAGCACTCTTCTGTCTCGCCGAAGTTACTGGTAGTTTCAGTGGCTCATCGTCGACTCGATATGACCTCCTTTGTTCTCGATACAATCCGCTCCCGCGCTACATTATTTATTTCAACTTTCAACTTGGGGAAATGCATTGATCGACGAAAATTCTAATCTTGTCAAGTGTTGCGCCTAATGTGGAGCGGCATCACTTACTAAGTCAGGAGAGAAGAAATTCTCTTTTCTAGGACACTCGAGATTGTGGGAAAGTGATAATTTCTTTGTGGAACAAGGTTTATTAGATGAACGCGTATTGTGAAACGTTTTTACGGCAAATTAATGGGCATTTGCTGTATTTGGAAAAGTCAATTGCTACGAACAATCGTTTATGTTCGGTACGGTTATTGTACTTTAGGAAAAGTAGTGGAGTTATCGTTGACAGTAATCGAGGCGATCTTGAAATTATCACCCAGTTTCACATGCCCTAGACTACCTACATGCGAGATACGTTTCATATGTTTGACATAGTCTGGACGACCAAAATTTATTTTATATCTATTGAAAACAGCAAGGATATGTAAACACGGGGACACTAATACCTTTTTAGAACACAGCAGTCGCAATGCGTCTACCCAATCATCTAAGTTGTTAACAAAAGTCTTATTACGAGAGTCTCTCATCCATCCAAAGTTCAGTAGTAATTTCAGTAACATACAGTTTTGGGTTACGTATATGTCCGCTTATATAGGGGCTACATTAAGTATTTTCTGGACTTTGATATATATGCGCGGGATTTGGATCTACCTATCACTTTTATAAAAGTACAATCTGGAATGGAAAATAAATGATTCTACATCATACGATCAGATACGTTAATCCTTACAGTCATCTTCATATGTTTGTAGATAGGATCTCCAAATATGTGTGCAGTTTATCTCCAAATATGTTTTTTTTTTTGCAATCAAACATAGCCTTTAAGTGAAAATTGAAAGAATGATCTTGTTGATATCTATTAATATTTATATAATCTTTAGTCTTAATCTGTTCATTAACATAATATCTATCAGTTACGATTAATTAGCTGATCCTTATAAATTGTAATTCAATGTGATGACAAACGGTATTAAAGAAGTTGGAGGATTGGTACAGGCAACCAATAGTCGGAAAGAAATTGTAATTTTTTTAGGTCATTTGAGATTACTTGTAGCATTAACCAAGTTTTCCTTCAATGTCACTTTCAATTTTCGTCTTTAAGGCCATCTTTTTCAGTTTGTCTATGTTCATCTGTGTTTGTCTATGTTTATCCATGTTCATCCATGTGCATCTGTCTATGTTGGTTTTTCTCGTTTATTTTGTCCTATTCCAAAATTTTTTGAAAATTTTGTCGTTTCAGGATTCTATTCAAGCGATGATATTGCAATTTTTGGTCGAGGTCTATTTCCTTTAGTAATGGTTTAGTTTCATTCAACAATGATTATTTTAATCATCCGTCGATTATTCAATCTTAATTGAAGTAACATGCATTTTGTCTTCTTTTGCATTTACTGCACTTATTTTCATCTACTTATGTTTCAACAATTTCTGTTAAATTTTTGTAAAACCATTCGTTTATAATTGTTTATTTTTCTCATATATTATTTTATTTCTATAAAGTTATTTTTATTAAACATTATTTTGTTTATTTTCCTAGACTGCAATTTTTCAAAATTTTATTTTTTTTTTTTTTTTTTTTTTTTTTTTTTTTTTTTTTTTTTTTTTTTTTTTTTTTTTTTTTTTTTTTTTTTTTTTTTTTTTTTATCAAGTTCCTCGTCCGAATTTATCAATTTAAAGTCAATTTTATTTACACGAGAATTGTAACAACATACGATGATTACGCCGAAGTATCGACGTCGTCAGCGGATATGCGTGTCTCTTAATAACACGACAGAATAGGACACACAAACGCACATATAGGCACACGCAACACATACAACGATACGTACATTGCATTGATAAGTATCGAATGTCAACGTATAAGAGTCACACAATTAATGCCAAAAAACAGAAACTGAAAAAACCAGTTTCACGTTACACGGGATTGTTTGTTCTAATTTTACAGGAAATTTACTTCAAAAATAATGAACATTTTAATAAAAACTTCCATGTTTAAATAAAATTACAGTAATGCATTGGTAATTAATTTTACATTACAATAATATGTGTTTATATATTCGAAAAAAAAGCATTAACGCAAGGTGCAATGTACCTTCCATTGCAAGATCTATAAAAAGATCATTTAATTCTATTATAGATTCCGAGTACCGTTCAAAACTGTCTTCGAATTGCGCCGGTGCAGTGCTGTCGAAACGATGACAAAAAGACAATGAAAGTCCAGAATGAAGCAAAGCGTGATATTTAGCTCGAAACGGCGAAACCTGTGATTTACGAAAGGCTTTTGAGTCTCACGTGGCGGAGCGCGAAATCTCCATGTCCCAGATATCACGGCGTGAGGTCGCGAACGTCAATTACATTTGACGTGTCCGTAACGCCCGTTACAATAACGCTCGTTCGGTTGCTGTCTGGTCGTCGTGGTTCACCTAACAAATGGTACAGGGTTCTCAAGTGGGTGAGGCCCGCATGGACCACGCGGAAATGTGCAGTGCATTCGAATCTCACAATTGAAGCCCAGATACGAGGCACGCAACAATGAGGCTCTTTAATTTTTTAATAGGCGATCCTCTTCGGGGCTTTTGCGTATATCATCGATCAAAGTCAAAACTTATGGTTTTCGATAAGTAGCATCGATAATGTTTGTGTTTACTTTCTTATTTTTTTTCCGACGTGAAATATTGCCTTACATATTTTGTTCTTTCATGTTTGGAAGAAGATTACGGATTTAAATTTTATCTTCATTTAAATTGACCCCTTCAAACATTTTTCATACTAATTATGCAACTGTATAGTAGTTACATAATGTAACGATGAAATATTTGCGAGTCTTTCATATTTAATCGTCTTTAAGGCGTATAATTCATCTTAATGATTTAGGTGATTTTCAAAATTCGTGCAAATTCTCATTTGGTGTCGACATCTGTTCTAATAAATGTTTAAGAATTGGCAATGAAGTAACATTGCAGATATATGGAAGATTTAGGAGACGAGATTATCTGAACTCTATTGCAATGTTTTGGAAAAAATAATTATTTTACGGGGTTACTGCGTTAAGTGTCACAGTAAAGACTTGACGCAGACATGTTATAACAGCAATAAATAATGCATATTCAATTACGACTGTATACTATTCACAGTTACAAACACTTCGAATGTATACATTGAAAGTTACTTATTTTTACTAGTTGCGTGTAAACGCCGCGTTTACGAACGCCATCTAGTGAAAAGTGCACATACTACCATCGGTTAGTTAGTAAAGTTGGCATCGTCGCTATACCGTTAATCCCAAAACTCCTGGAATTAATGACAGTTTATACATATATATTTCAGTAACGATAACACGATAGTGTTTATCATAAACACTCGTAAACAAGTTTCTATGTATTTTCTAATACTTTAATGATATAATTCTCATATAAAATAATTTCTCATCTGATATTTTCTTAAGTGAAATAATCCTTATAACGTTTCTTGGAAATCAGATTGACAGGTTATAAAAAA
>JAPYZR010001220.1:0-23432 GCA_030522945.1 Trichopria nigra | reverse complement strand
TATTTTTCTATTCCTGGGTGCATAAAAAAATAAATAAATTTTCAGAATTGAAATCAGTGATGAATTCACTCAATTGATTTAAATTAACAAAAGTTGGCTGCAATAAAGAAAGCCATAAATCGTAATGAAATTATGTAATTTAAAGTATTATAATCGTATTATTTGTTTCTATAGATGTATTAAAAGACATGCACGGGATAAAACAATTAATAAAAAATAAGTTTGCTAAACATTTCATCGCTTTAATAACAAAAATCGCGGCGGCTTCATCCACGGAAGGGACATTTTGATGTATTTTTAATTTTTTAGGGACATTTTGATGTATTTTTAATTTTTTTGATCAATCTAATAATACATTTCAACTGCATATTTAGTTGTAAATCCTTGCTATAATCATGACAGATATATGGTATGATTTTTTTCGTATGTATTTCGAATTATTTTCAGCATTATATTGAGTGGCACACGAAATTCCGACATATCTTGAGAACCGCCCATATGTTTGCTATAGTTATAGAGAAAAAAACTCAATATCTAAAAATCCGATGAACGCATACCATTGGCTTTATTAAATTTCATAAAGTCGTGGCTTTAACTTGTGTATATATATATATATATTAACAAAATATAAAAAATATAAAAATATATATTAGCTACATCAGTTTTTCGACTTCTTATTTGAATAAGTTTAATTTGTGTATTCATTATTAATAAGATACAACTTGTTATCTCGGCCGTTTATAAAATGTATGGAAAAATGGCAATCTCGGCTCAACAGAATAACGAAGGTTCTTTTTTAAAAGTCTAATTTATTGGTGCAATTTTTCCCGCGCATATCATAACGTACATAGTTTATCACCTTGACTATGAATCATCATATGCATTAATATTCGACGGTTAATCACGTGCTCTCTGATATGCCTATTTTTGATACTTGTATCTTCATTAAACTGGTATAATTCAACATAAATCCATAAATTTAATTCAATCCATAGACTCGCCGTATATATCACTAAGTTAATATATAAGAATATAATGCAACTCTGATCTGTATTTCATTTACTTATATACACTTTACCTTATGAATGAATATAAAAAAAAATTAATAAGAAATCTAAATAATTGTCCTATGAAATGTGTAATCTTAAATAGTAAATCTGGCATTCCTGCTTAAAAATGCCAAATGTCATATCAGCCACAAGTGATGTTGTACTGTACTAATAAAGAAACTGCGATAATTGCTGCTATATAGCGACCTATAACTGCTGAAGTTTCATACTGCTAATTGTTGCCAATGCCTCTGAATCTACAGTATAGAAGTAGAATCGACTGAGCCCGACATTGATACTGGCGTATTAAGTCTTGGATTAGTAGAGATGATCATTATCAATTTATTTATATGCAACTTAAAAGTTTTTTATTTTTTGGGATGATGAATAAAAGTTAGCCAGTATTCACCGGCGGCTCTGTAAAGCAGGTTTCTTAGCTGTGACTCACGTTACACAGTCATTGTTAATACATTTATTTATAAATGAAGGAAGGGAATAGTCCTGAATAAGCCCTACAAGGGGCCGGAATTTGGAAAATATATTACTGTTTTAAACATCGGAGTAATTATTTTGCAATGACCATCCACGTCCGACAGAACGAAAGAAGGCAGCATATATTTACTGCATTTTAGTAGAATACTGCATCAATCTTATATTTCCTATTACTTCTATTTAGAAATTTGAATATTATATGTTTATTGAATTATATTTGCAGCACACGCACACATGGCGCGTGGTAATTAGTGTTAAAAAATGACCTAAAAGAGATCAAACATGTAACTAATGTATATAATTTTAGAACTGATATTGTACAGGGCTACTGTGATTTACTTTCTCAGCGAGGAAACTCGATAATTACCAAATAACGACGTATATAAGAACCAGTTTAATGTTTTAAATATTTAAAAGTACCCGGAAATATAACCCAGCACTCGACAGAGCATATAATTCAATTTAATACTTATATCTTCATATTGCGCGCTCCGTGCATTTGTCATGTCGTAGATGCAGCGGAAGTTCAACAGGCGTGTACGGGTCGGTTGCGGTTTCGTAAAAATCGATCGTTTCCAGCTTATAGCGGATCGTTGAAGTAAGTGCCAAGTACCCCGGAAGTCATCGTCTTCGTCTCTCTCGCTATTTTTGCCTCAGCTCCACCCAGTCCTTATACTACCTCGTTCGACATTTTCCTTCTACTTCCATTTCCCCATCTACTTTCTCGAGTATGACAAGCATACATTTTTTAAACGACCGCTCGTTCTTGCCTAAATGCGCGGTAATGGTCTGACCTGCTTAGAAAGGGACCAAAAATAGTAGAATGTCTACTGGACTTGGTTTCGGGCGCAGATGGAACACTCTCTTTAATATTCCAGACGACAGTTCTCTTGCACACATATGTACACATTTCTGCACAATTACTCTCTAAATTTCGTTGCAATGAGAACCACTATAAGAAAGGGATTTTCACATCTTTAAAGTGGTTTTTACTGCGATACAATTTAAAAAGCACACGTAGTGTATATTTGCAAAAATGTTCTCTTACGGTTTATTCTCTGTAATGTAATGGCGAGAAACGTGGAGATGTGTTCTTATTCACTATTATAGAAATAGCAAGACAATACGAATGGCATAGTACTGGCAATATATAGTAATCGAACACGTTTAAAATGCTGTTATATTTACAATAATAAGAGATCATTGCAATAAGACGTGAAGATAAGGTATATGTAAGATTAATTTTAAGAATTATAATTTGAAAGGTTCAAACAAATTTTAAAATTAGACATAACTATATATATGGTTCCATCGAATAATCAGATCTAATCAGATAAATAACTTTGTAATTTCTCAATTTTCTACTTACCATTTTTTCACGTGTTTGTCTATACTTATGAAGCTCGCTCATGATTTGTTGCAATTTATGTACATAGTAGATTCGTGTATTGTCTTTTTAACTATTCTGAAATGAATTTTAAAGCAATTCGGTTTTGACCTTAATCAATGGTCGCGTGTGTCTACTTTTGACCCCAATACAGCCAAAATAATTTTATTCAATATAGTAGCAGAGTTTTTCAGTACAGAATACTCTTTGTTCAGACCATACATATACATATATTATGTAAGAATACTAATTATTTTTACACAGGTGGATTATTGAATTGCTTCCTATTGATAAAAGGTTACGTGATTACGATAATCAATATCGAGATTTTTATCTTTTGTCAGAATTAATCACCGTTAATTCACGCCTCCGTCCATTTCAAAGACAAATAATCTTCAGTATAACTTATTTCTTTGATGCTTGAATTATCTTATATATGTATCTTCATATTGCGCTAATATTTATTGCGATAATATTTCTCATAATCCTTCATATAAATTATTATTATATATTCATATATAATATATATAATATATACATCAATAGTTGCTTATTTATCGGGTTTACGAATATTCAATAATGTTTTTTCAACAGTATTTCATAGAACGCACAGAATAAAATAAAAACAAAATATAATTAGAAATTACTGAGCAAAATAATATAAATAGATTTTTGTCAATTGGGAAAAAGGGAAACTATAGACCGAATATAGGCTTGGGAATGCTACATCATGAGAATTAAGCGGGAGTTTGGTTCCGGAAAGGATGTGGATAAATTTTAGTGAAGAACCTCAACTCTGCGGGCGCTATGTGACTTTGCCGATCAGGCAGGGAGTGCCAAAGGTTCATGTCTAAAGCGGGTGTTAGGGTTCAAACAGAAATCACGAACACTACATAAGATACACTACATAAAATTGAGGAAAATTGGAATTTGAAGAGTGCGTACAATACGCCAGATCTGTCACGTGAGAGTGACTTATCTGAAAAAATAAAAATGAAAAGTGTTTATATCTTCGTCAAAGACGCGTTTTTTGTTTCAGTCAGATAGACATTTTTTTATTAAGCTCGCGTTCTTTATACTTTACGATAAAAATACATTGGAGTTGTGTGTGTATAAGACTACTTTTATTTATTTCGCCAATCCAATTAGCATGTGACAAAAAGTAAACAATCTATTCTCGAATAAAAATTAAGACTTTTCTTCTGTATTTTAAAAATTAATTTTTACGCTTTCATGTTATTGCTTTTATCGAATTGAGGTAGTCATAGTTATAAATCATTATTTATGTAGGATTTTTGTGGATATATAAGTGATCATAAGTTTTCACTGCATCAATTAACAAAGTAATGAGACTAATGATGAATTGAGACAATGATGAAACAACAGATAATATGTAAATTTGATATAAATTGTAGATTTGTATTTATGATACCTTTACAGGTAATGTTAAACACGTCATGTGGTTGAATAATAATTTTAATTACAAGGCGAATGTAGAAATGAACGAACGAACCTGGCATTTTTTATATTTTTTTTAAGTCCTCGAAGGTGTTTCAATGCGGGCAAAACGTCGCAGGGCAAACCGAAAAACACAGCTGCAACCCGGAATCTGTTGGAATGTTATCATGTTTTATTTATCAGATGTGATTAATAAAAGTGATAATATTTACAGTATATAAATAAAACGGAATGAAATATGTTTTGAATTTACATGCTCAAGTGTCGTTCATTATGCAGGATCCTTGAAAACCCGAACGTGCATGTTCTCTTTCTCGATCAAATACTGATCATCACATATACCAACTGCACAAAAGGAATTGAATCGATTCGAAAACATCAGTGTCTAGAAATATTTTTGGAATGATAAAAATATCAAGTAACATTCCGAGATGTATTAAAGTTTCAATAACTTTACCATAAATTAACAAATTATCCGCCAAATGCAATGACATTTTACCTCGACTTCAGTGTTTATTTCTCACATGAAAAAAATATGAAACAAATTCGGCTCTACATGAATTTACCATTTTCATGGTCACACTTTCGAATGGCGTTAACATTTTTTTTTAAATTGCAATTTTCAAGTTTTTTTTTTTTGCAAGAATATGTGAAAACACATTTTTCGATATATTTTATCGATTTTCATAAATTTGTTGGTCGAAACGTATTTGTATTGACTTTAAAATGTCTCATAAGTGTGCTCCCGGTATGTCCTGTAAAGGAATCGGTCATACTAGATTTTTTTAAATATTGTCTTATTACCATTTTTCGAAATCGTACTAAAGTTACGAAACTTTGGATAATTTTTTTAAATTGAAGATGGCGGACTCAATATGGTGGACGCAAAATAGTAAATATTAATCGATTTTTAAGATTGATAGTATATAAAAATGATTAAATTTTGCATAGGTTTCTCCTCAAACTATCGATTATTTCTAATTAACACATTATAACGCTCAAGATCACGGAATATTTTGCTCACTTTCAAGCTTCGCTACCAAATCGAAAAATGAAAATTATAAGTCCGAAGCATACTCAAACTATTTTTAAGTGTACTCTTTCAACAATGCGTCGGATTTTGTTCGAAAAAGTACTAAAAATTGGAAACATTTTTATTTATCAATTTTTTGCGAGTCCACAATGGATGATCCATTCCAAACTATCAACGAAGATGGACGAAGTTGCTGTATCGTCATCCAGTATGAAGTTAACAAAATTTATAAAATAAATAAGTTTTCAAGAAAAAACGTTGATCCCTTAAATCGAAAGAGCACAATTAAAAATAATAAAACTGCATAAATAATAAAAATGCAAGGAGGCATACCGGACTTTGTTTGGATCTGGTTCGAGTAGTAAGAAACCGTAACTTTTGGAAATAAAATCGTCCCGTATTTCGTATTTTGCGGTTCTATTCTATGGTGTGAAACGTGTGAAACAAATGAATAGGACGACTTGGATGCGATAGTATGTGTGTGTGAGCGCGTGTATACATATGTTCACGTTCATTTGTTTCTATCGTTTAGCCGATAAAGAAGGAATCTCGGAAAACTCGATGGTGCCGTTTCACCTTGGAACCCCCATAATACAATCTATGAAAAGTAATTTGAAAATCATAATAATCCATTAATATTTAATATTTTGTGTTCGTTATATTGGATCCGTCCAGCGACTAAAAATTATCCATCTTTGTTCATAGTTTGGAATGGATCGTCATCCTCTATGTAGTTGGAAAAACTTGATAAAAAATATGTTTCTAATTTTTTCGTACTTTTTAAAATAAAATCCGCTTCATTGTATTTCTAAAGCATGGAAACGCAATTTTGACCCACAGGAAATTGAAAGAGCACACTCATAAATATAGTAAGATAAGAATGTTTCGTCATGATATTTTTGTATGTTTCACGATTTTCGATTTAGTAGTGAGACTCGAAAATCTTTTCCCCTTTTATATTCGATAACGATTCTCTTTCAGCAGAAATATCGATGATCATTATCAAACCAGTGGACTAAAAACATAATAATAATAATAATAATAACAGAATATTATTCATGAAATATATAAAGGTTCACTGTGCACGCTCAAGTGGATGCATCGACGGAGGCTCTTCAGAATCATTTGGCTCGACTTCTAATAATATTTGACAGTATAAATCAAAGTCAGCGTCATGGATGAGCCTCCGAGCAAGACCATACACGATCATCATATCGATAACAGAAGGCGCTCGTTTGTCTGCAAATCGAGCGAGAGCCGTATCAAGGTCGGGTGTATATCTGCTAACCGTCCTCTTCATCCTAGTCAACAGCAGTCGTTGAGATCTGTCTTTGAATATCCCAGACGGTGTTGGTGGTTGCAGGGGCAGGCCCCTACTGCAGTCAAGCACTACGGATTCTCAGAATAAACTCGCTGTCTCTTTCGCCTTCTCCCTTTCCGACCCTCTTTTGCCCTCTTTCTCCTCCTCCCATCGCTATCCGTCGTTTTTACTCTCACTTGCTCTCCTTGGCTCGCTCCCGCGACTGGTCCGCGTGTATATTTCCCGGTGGAATTGACCACTGCGCGCGGAACCAGAAGAGCGCGAGTGCGAGGGACTTCTCGGTCGAGTTAGTTGCCAAGAAGAGAGGGGGAAGATCCATCGTCCGCGAGAATAGTGGGAGGGAGAAGGAGCGAGTCGCACTTGGGCGCGTCACCGAGCGCATTGAACTTGAGCAGACTTATGAGCTCGACGCTCGGCGCAACTCCCTGCTCCAGGCGTGCACGAACTTGCTCTCGCTCTTCTCTCGCTCAGGGCTCCATGGCTCAAGGCTCACCTAAGTCAAGGTACCCGAGTACCTTCTCTCTCGCCTCTTCGTGCTCCGCTTTACCCTCCTGCGCTACTTGACGTTCATCTCGCTCGCTCCCTCGCCGACTGTTGCGAGGAACACCGTCCTCTGGAGCACGCATCGCTTCTGCATCTTCCTCTTCCTCGTTTTTCCTCGCCTTCAGGCTTCCCCGCCCTTCTAACCGAGCATCTATCTATTTTTTCTTTTCCTTGTTTCTTCTACTTCTTCCTTTTCTTCTGTTGCAGCGGACCGACGTGTAACGTTCTCGCGCGTTACGTACAGCCTACGCGTCGCCTGCACCGTCATCTACACCTTTAGGCTCATTTTACTTCAGCCTATACATGTTAATTTTACATTTAATATTATATCGCACTTCCGACTGCTTAAACCGTTACACTCTTGTGAAATACACCGTGGACATTTTGTAGAGAGATAGGGCACGGGCTGGGAAATTGATGGTCTTCGGGCTTCTGCTTCAACCTGCTACACTGTTGGCTTTGTGCGAAACGCGCGTTGATGCACTTGGTGCACTGGGTGGCGAATATATGTGGTAAGAAATTCGCTTTTCGGCGTTGTTTGGAATTTAATCGCTCATTGTATTCGAAAGCTTGATAAAAGAAGAAGAAAAAAATGATGAGAATTTGATTGCAGACATAAACGACACTCCATGCCACCCTGTATGTGGTTTCTTTTCATTCCTTTTTTTAAAATTCACATTCTTTCAACGAACATTAGAAATCACAAATAAATGATTTCCATAGGAATTTATGCCCTTTATTATTTTATTACAATTATTATATGCCTTTGTTAAATCTTAGTATATATAAAAATCAGATTATTAATACCGTTCAAACCGATTTAAATATACGTAAATTAAATATTAATAGTTCGGCATAATAAATAAATGCATATATATGCAAGTATAATTAAACAGTTGCTTTTGTGTGTACTGTATTTCAAATATCATTTCATTTCAATTTCAAAAAATGAAATAGATTTTTGAATTAAAGTTTTAAAACTTATTACGTGTTGTAGGATCTAAATTTCCAAGAGTTCTATATTCTATACATGCCAGCTCATAAAATGAAGCAAATAAATTGTTGTGCTTAATTAGTTTAGTATTTGAGGAATTAAATTAATTTCGCAAGTCAGTTTTACAGTTGCACGTAGGCGTGGAGGAAGAAACCTACTTTGCTACGCAGAATTAGATTCGAAGCCACTCCCCATCCTTAACCTTTGTACTGATCATTCTTTTTTCAGACGGCATTAAAGCACCTCGTACGACTATGGTGGAATATGATAGTCGCATCCGACGCACGTAACTACTCTTAAGTGTTGTTTAACCTCGTCGATTATAACTGATGAAACATCAGCTCACCTATAGTCATGGCGCCCGACTGACTCGTTTATCAAGAGAATATATATATATATACATACAGACGTTTACGAAAACAAAAAACACAATACGATTCGTTATAGGGATTGAACTTGTGGCCTACAGTGCGGTAATCAAGCGTTTACTATGCGACCCATTAAGCTGAGTGCGTACTGATTAAAGTAGGTTTACATTGAAAATTAGCTTTTTCTGTAACAATTTCAAATGTAAGTAATAATACCGTAAGTCAATACGCGATATAAGTAACTACTTACGTACTACCAACGAGATATGTAATGCAAGTAAGTTAAGTTCGCCACTCAGATGGTCATATTCAACTATAAATGACAGACAGTATAATAAGAAGAAATATACTATTGTGTTATTTGCAAGGACATTTCAAAAACAGTCAATATTGATCTTGGTTTGTCGTTTGGAGTGTCGTTTATGTCTGCAATCAGATTCTCATAACTTTTTTCTTCTTCTTTTTTCAAGCTTTCGAATACAATGAGCGATTAAATTCCAAACGACGCCGAAAAGCGAATTTCTTACCACATATATTCGCCACCCAGTGCACCAAGTGCATCAACGCGCGTTTCGCACAAACTACATATTTTTGAAAGAATTATAATTTATTACCCAGCGAACACAACAATTAACAATTATGTTACAAATATATCGAGAATACTCATTGGCACATTCGTAATCATTCGTTCATATGGATTATTATATTTTGAGGTCTGTTTGACCAATCAGGAAGAACCATCATGTTTCGATTTCTGTTCCTTTAAGAAATATTCTTTTGTTTTTTATTCTTTTTTTATCTTGTTGGACGGATGGTAAGAGAAATTGAGTATGATTTTTAACTAATTATTGTACATATATTTAAACAATAACAGATTATTCAACTTTTTCTAGTTTAATTGGTTCTAAGCTGCGCCAAACGACAAATATTACAAAAACGAATATTTTAATGAACGTATGTCAAAATACGAACACGCAATTTTAGACTTCTTGGAGTGTGAAATGTAGATATTTTATCAAAATATTAAGGTTACTTTTAAATAACCTCGTAGTTTCCTAAAACTATACATAATAGTGTAACGGAGTCTCGTGCTCTCGGATCGTCAATCGAAACATAATATTGTCAACCGAAACGAATGTAATACAAACACTGTATCTTCCATGTATTTTTTGTGCTAAATAACCTTACACGGGGTTGAAATAACTTCAATAAAAAAAAAAGAAGATTACTCTTATTTTTACTATGATTGACCATATTCAAATTTTGTATCGTAATTAATGCTCGCGAAATTTTACGATCCCTCAAATTAAGTACATCTAGATTTTATGATAATTGTAAACTAGAATCATAACGACAGCTTTAATGCACATTGCGATGAAATTTTCTTTCAGTGCACGTGGTGGGTGACTCTCGTCCAATTTTTGAAAAAGGGAAATGCTGTTTAACCTAAAATATAATTTAAGATATAAAAATAAGTGTTAATAAAAACAATTCCTTAATCACACGTCGTTTATAATAATAACTCTATAATAACTCTAAGCTTATATGCGAAATAAGAAATAAATGGTATGACATATTTTAAAAAGGGAAAAGAATGAATATTTATACTTGCCAAATAAGTATTAAACATACCTGTTCGTAGCGTGTAACTATAGAAAAAAAATTTATTAAAAATAAAAAGATTATTATTTTCCTCTCACTTTATATTATTATTTTTATTTTATATTATTTGATAACCTTTATTTCGTTGAAATCCTGTATATAGTGGTCCATCCATGATTGTTTACAGAAATATAATTTCGTAACCGAAATTTTTTGCGGACCTCATGCTGAAGGCACCAGTTTTCGTCCGATTACTAAAGTCAAGCAGCATTGGATATGTGACCGTTTGGGAACACCGTATATTGTTGATTTTTCATAATTCTTTTAAGTAATTGAAAATAATATTTTTTAAGTGTAAGATTTTTTTTTTTAATAGTATTGGGCATTAAATATTATTATTTTGCTGTGTTTAATTAAATGCAGAGAAATGGAAAAATGGTAAAGAATGTTACTTATACATACTGTTACCCTTTTATGGCAGAACTAAAATATTTTGATGTAAATTCAACAAAACTCAGTTCTTAATGTATAATTTTGATCTCTATACGCCAAAATCACTGTCAACTTAAATGTGACATACTGCGTCATACATTGAACATTTTAAAACAGAAATTACATCAATCTGATATGAAAAGTAACGCATTTGAATTATAAAATTGCCAAACGTGTATATTAGGGCCTTTCATATTCGCCACATTCTACATAAAAAATGTTCGTAGAACGTCGGAAACTATTAACGGAATCCGAAGATTTATAAATCGAAAAAAAGTAAAACCACAAACAGCAAATCAGTGAAATAATAGATCGCTATCGCATTCAAAACGTATTCGATGACCCGAAAAGTTTTTCCGTCGGTGTTCGATGGAAAAATAGACCCATTATCTCGTTCGTGCTGGATAGATATTACTTCTCTTTGCAACGGTGAAGTCTATATATATATATGGCACTTGCGGCAGTCATGCAACGTGGAAACCTTAAACCTACACTACGATCAGATATGGCGACGTTCTATAAAGTGATTCCTGCGGGATTTAATTGCGCGCGTTTGGGCAGCGAGTTAGACGCCCTTCTTCCAGGGGGACAAAATATATATATATGTATATATGGCTGCGTCTAGCGCGATTCATACGGTTCATGAATTATACTTGTCCCGGCTATATACCTTTTGGAATACGCATCGTCCGCGACGTGTTTATAAACACTAAAACAGAGTTTGAAATCCATTTTCTCCTGGCACAGCCATTGATTCCTCTTTCGTCCCACCCTGCCTTTGTACAGTAGCAGCCTGAAGGGAAAAAGTGTGTATGCAATGTGGAAATGGCGCTTATTGAATTTCAACCCTCATGTGAGGCATTGTAGAAACTTCCCTCCTGAATATGCGAATACAATTTGTGCCATAGCGTTTTCTTCCCATTATTTCTATTTCTCTCTCTTGCAAGTTGTCTTGCTTTTACCAGCATACTATTTCAGACTGGCGGATTTTCATTTTATTTCAGGGGATTTTCAGAGTCGTTTCTTTTTAACTCTTGGCTGAACAAGCGTCATTCGTGTCACTTTTCGTTAACCGCGACGTTACGCGAAAAGGCTGCTAACTTCTTCCAGAAAGAAACATCTGTTTCTTCTTTGATAAAAATGATCGTTTTTCTTTTAAACGGCGCTTAAAAGATTACTGACTCTACGCAGATTTTTCTGATTTCGTGTAATATGTATGCACGCAAAAATGATGCAGGGTAGCTTCCAGCAAGAACATGGGAATAGAGAGAAAATTCTTACTTCGATTCATTTATTTATTCTATATATTTATTAATTTCGTCTTACGCTGTCCATTCCTCTCGTGCCTTTAAAAGGGTCAATAACTGACGTGTCTAAGAATTAGTATATGTTCTATTATATAACATTTTTATATACATATATAACATTTACATAATGTGTCTTAATCTTATTTTTTGTATAAGAAAAAGCAACAGTGTATTTAAATAAAAAATATAAAAGTAAAGCGAAATCACTTTTATTTAAATAATTTATTTAATTGAATTCAGTTAAATTGTTATTGTAGATTAAAGAATTATTTGAGATTCGATATATAACTACACTTTAAAAAGACTTCCGAAAAACGACCAGTATATGTTCATTAATCCTTCATACTGTATATCTATACCCTAGTAGAAAATAAGACTAGTTTATAGCCATTTTTTTTTTGGACTTCGTTACTTTTAGCATAGAGGCCAGATAAATTGGATGGAAACTGGTGTCATTTTCTACTAGGGTATATACATAATATATGCATATACTCTATTGAGAACATTAATCTACAGTACACATTAAATTTCATGACATTTTTAAAAGAGTTGGTGGAATTCAGTTTTTTTATAAAATGTGTCTATTTTATTGCTCTTAATTATATATTTATTGCAATGTAATTTAAAAAAAGAAAGCAATGGAATTAAATTTTACTTATTTTTTAAAACAATTTTACTTTCTAGAATATATGATAGAAATCTAAAATGATAAGAGTATTTATTGGTGAAAAAATCGCACGTACATTCAACTCAGAAATAACTGTATTCTTCAACGACACCCTCTTCACGTACCTTACGACTATTATTATGAATTGCGGTGTAGTAACTGATTATCAGTGCCTTGAAGATGCGGTAGTGCTGTTTTCATTAATTTATTTCTCTCTAACGAGATTTTATTTCGCTTTATTTGATAAGTTTGATCACACGCACTCTTTTTTTATCCCGTTCAGAAATTGTGAGCTATCTCATCTTTTAATTATATACCTAAATCAACATTTTATCTTATTTGCTCTTATTAATCGAAAAGTACAGTAAAGTTTAGGATAAGCTTTTAAACGGTTAAAGGTCAATTTTTTCTTGCATGCTTATTCTAATTTTTCACTAGACTTCAGGTATAGTCAATTAGTTGTCAACAATCCGCATTGTACCGAGAACAGCCAACGTCGGAATAGAATTATATGACACAATCAATTTACGTAATTATTTTGCATAATACAGATTATCCCGGCAGTATTCTAATGTAATGAATTGCTACAATTCATTATGATGTGCAAAGAGCATCGGATAGACAACTTATTACTGCATTCATTCTGAATGGATTTTCTCATTCTACCGTACCGTCTGTCTCTCTCTCTCTCTCTCTCCCTCTCTCTGTCTCGTATAAGCACAATCTTTTGTTATATAAATTATCGGATATTGGTTTCTCCCATTTAGTTGTTCGATGGTTTTGCAGCTATCTTAGGGATGTGGTAGATCTCATTGCATTTAGATGCTTGTGCACAGTGTAGTATTGCATAGGTCTGTTTTATAGGGTCCTTGCTGTGTCCAAAATCGTGAAAGGACTGGTCGGCATTACTTCCAGCTGTAAAGCCATCGCTAATTAAGCTCTGTTTAATGGGCTCATGCTTAATGTCTCCAAAACCAAGGAGGCGTTCTAGGTAGTTCGACATGTATGTTGTCCAGTTTTGACTCCACCGTACTTAATGGCTCCAATCTAATTTACAAACTTTTTTTTTTTTTTTTTTTTTAAGAAAATATGTGAAGCTATCATTTAATTTATACCTATATCACCACTTAAAAGAACGAAAAACCTTTTCTATTAAGAAAACATATATCACAACGTTTATGTAAATAAATACTTACTTTAAATAATAAAAAATATATGTAATGGAATATGAATATTTTATTTTAAGTTATTCGAACAAAAAAAAAAAAAAAAAAAATTTAAAGGGTTTTCAATGCAAATATAATTTTTAATTTATAAAAAAAAAAAAGGCAACAACACACGGTGTTCCCAAGCGGTCACCCATCCAAGTACTAACCGTGCTCAATGCTGCTTAACTTCAGTGATCGGACGAGAACTGGTACGTTCAGCATGATATGGCCGTTGCCTGAATATATAAACTGGGTTATGACAGTCATGAATCGGTCATTATATACTATAGAAATGTCATTTTCAAAGTAACTTTCAGTATTCGATTGAAATTAAATATATGTTGCTTTATATCATCAAATATGCATAAAATCATTTTTATTTTGCTTATTTTTGAAAGAAAATTACGTATATTTGCAATTATAAAATATTTCATTTCTGTGTTTTAATGCGAAACTTTTAATAACATTTTCATTACAATTGTCATGTATAACTAAGTCAAGACTCTAAATACTACTGGGTGGAATTGATATATATATATATATTATAAGGTCTTACAAGTTTATTATCAAAACATATGTTGCACTGTTACAGAATTGTCTACACAATTTTTTGTTCGATACATTTATAAAGGTCATTTTTATTATAATTATAACTCTTACTAATAATATTTCATACTATTTTAGCTTGCAAAACCCTGGTAGAAATCTGTCCAGTTTTCTGTTACACTGCCCAGTTATCCTATACCTTTAATATGGGAAAAAAGCAAACTGGACAGAAACTAGCCAAAAACTGGACTCATTTTCTACTAGGGAAACGAAATTAGAATTCTGATGTGGACTGAAAATTTTTTAAAACCTTATATTAGAAACAAAATTGGTACTTTAAACACTTATTTGTAAAGGACATTGTAGAGTATATATAATCAGTGAATTCGAGTAAGTATACATGTTATCACTTTATTTAATATAGTTATATGCAATTTCGTCATATTTATAATCACATTTCGAATGCCAGCTTCTAACAATATAACGCAGAATTGCACAACATGTGAATAACAATAATAACGGTATATATACACTTTATCAGAGTGATAAGGAATAACGAATTAGTAGGGAGGGAAACGCAATTAAGTCTTTATTTTGTTTGTCCTATGACTTGTCAGGAATTGTAAATATAGAGAAATAGAAAAATCCCTTTAAAAGTTCCTGAACTCTGTGGTCGGGTTTCTTCAAAATGAATAATTTTATGTTCATATTTCAGGAAGAACTTCATCACAAAGGCGTCTATTACAGGAATATCACCGTGATTATATGTTACAATATAACAGCAGTGTCGTAATAATTATCACACACCTAAGGAAATTAAACAATTACCACCTGCGTGTATCACGTCGTTGCATAGCAGGTCTAGGTTCGTTCGAAACGAGTTATGGCTTCTCCAATATTTTCGCAAAATGTTGGCGCTTTTGATATTCAAACACCCACATAGGTATGCCAGTGACGTGCAATGTCGTCGAAATGTGTAACGATAACACAAGTCTCTACTTTGCCTCTAAACTTTGGGAACTCCGTTTTGAAAGCACGCTCGCGGCACCACCGTCGCACGTTTACGGGGAAACGGGGCGGCAGAAACAGAAACAGCTTGTTACAGTGGCACATTGCACACTCCATGTTGCCTGTTCACTAAGCATGAGTGACTTATTCAGAATAGTTAACCAGCTTTAATATTTAACGCTTGAAATAGCATGTACCACACGGTCCTAATTTGCCGAGAAGAAGAGGCATTGTTGCCCCGCTAAATGCATGTATTTCAACACTTACTGAAAATACGAAAACGAACCGTGATTTTACTGTTTTGCCTTCAAGATGCCTCTTTGTACTTCAACGACAAACGGCGTTCAGTCACTCACTCCTCCTCAGACCAGGAAGGAAAACGTTCCCAGGACCGTGGCGTGAAATTAAAAATTACTTTAAGAAACCATGTGATAGATGCTTGTCTTGCTGAAAGGAGCTCCATTTTTATTTTTGCATTTTTCTTGAAATGACAAATTTCATACATGGTAAATATTAATTTAAGATACAATTAGGAAATTCTGCTTATAGTTTATCCGACAACATAAAGTCACTTTCAGACAGTAATCATCAAGTTACTGGAGATTATATACGTGTATATATATATATATACGATATTTTCGTGCAAACCTGACTTGAATATATGAGATGAAAAGGAAAAACAAAAAAGGTACGCGTAAAGTTATCATCAACATTTCGCTAATGTTGGGCACTTCGCGCGTCGGTCTATATAGGTCGTTACAGCCGCAATTCCTGCCGGACCTTTACGCGGGTTTAACGCCGCGATATAAGGGATAAAAAAAGCACCTGGCGAGGGAAACCTCGAGGCAAGGAGCGTAAATTATTACCGATGTAAACGAGAGTGCTAAAAAGTATCTCATTGGAACGTTCTTCGCTCGGCTAAGCAAGACTCGGTCGCATTCTTCGAAGAAGGCCGGTTAGCGAGTACCGTATGGAAAATTGCCTCTAATCTGCACGAGCACCATCCGCCTACTTCGGCCCCATTGTTGCGTGATTCTTGTAATATTCTACAGCAAGAAACGTTAGAATGGTAGGACGAACTAAAGTGTCGACTTTCTTCTACTGTTGGACCTAATAATTGTCCGATAATTCCGACTGCCAGGATTTTTTCACTCTCGTTCCCTCGTCAGAGGTTGGATTTTTTTCTGTTTCTTCCTGATAAGAGGGGGGGGGGGGGGGGGGGTATTCCAGGGGTTGGCTTTTTGTCGTGATACACACTCGACCTTTGTGTGCTCGCCTGAACCTTCGCCGTCGTTTCTCCCATAATTATCCTCGAAAATGTGGACCACATAAAGGCACCGAATCCTCAGCCTGGTCCCTGCTCTTGGGCTTTACTACAGCAGCTATAATTTGCCGTAACGGGTCGGCCATGGATGCTTATAATTTCATTAAGGTCTTAGATAATGGCACTCTTCTGCATATTATTATATACTCGTTATGAATACTTATTATATGAATATGGCGTTTAAAAAGGCCTGCTATTGGAGGAGGACAGCGTCATAAAGAGGCACTTGGCATATTTGGATCCTGCATGATTACACGATACTGCGCGATTATTGTTCACCGAAATTTACTGGTATATCGACGAGATCTTCACAATGGGTTTTCTCGTAAGAAAAATATCAAAATCGACGAATGCCGAGGTAAGAGACAGTTACAAGCGACAATTTGAGAAGAATGCGAGCCATCTCCAGTATACCTTTTTTGGAGTGCTTTCAATTATTCAACTATTCGTAATTACAGCGTCACTTTTGTCTGTGATGTGAATTTATTCCAAATGGCTCATTCCCAATTTACGTATAAACGGAACAGATGAAACAATGCTTCTTTAGAATATTGCTGATGGAGAAGGAGATAAAGAGAGAAACACTTTAAGCATTTTAGAGTAATTCGTCGTAGGGCTGAGTTTTACATCAGTGATGTTGTTTTCACTAACATCTTTTTAGGGCAAAGTCGTGCACGTGTTACTTGGTGGCAGGTAAATACGCTAATTATTTATTTTTGTATGCATATATATTTGGCAGGCCAATGACAGAGTTTATTACAATTTTTCCTGGTATCCTTATTCACAAAAAAACTGGCTGAAAACGAAATACGAGAACTAGTGTTTTCATCATGATATGGCCGGTGCCTGAAAATTCAAATTGAACATAACTCGTTTGTCAATAAAGTTACATAGCCTGTTTCAATGAAGTTATATTGTTTGGTGTATATATTTGAGACTTCCAAAACGTAAATTCACCGTATTCTTATAGTTTTTTGATAGACATTTTGTAATTATTTTGTTCATTTTCCAGTTTCATTTAACTTATACAGCATTATTACTACTTTGATAATGTTAAAGAAAGAGTTTTAAGTCTATTCAACGTTTTCTCCGACCGGTGTGTTCATCCCAATCGCGACTGATGTGTTTTTATTTTAATTCTCCAAAATGTTGATCAATTTAAAGAAAAAAATTATAAATCGACGAAAATTAATAAAACTATCGATGATAAAAAAAATTATGGCGAAAATGAGAAATCGACGAAGTTATCGAAAATGACGAGCTCATCCCGAAATGACGATAATAACAAGACGTTTTCTCAAAGAGCAAACAGTAATAAACACTTAATTGGGCTTGAAAATTTGGTCGTTATAAGATACCGCAGTGAGAAATGAACGGAGATCGAAGTTTAATTTAGATCTTAAATTCCGACGCGATCTAAAATTAACAGTAAACTTAATTTACGGCGATTAATACAAATTGGCGCATTTTGCGATAATATACGTACTCCGAACCTGTACCCGAATGCTTAAACGAGCTATCGGGATTTAAAACCAAGAAAACACAACCGTATACCTGACCCCTATTGCACGTATGTATGTACGTATGTATGTGTAAGTTTGATATAATCGGGCGCCTTCGATTATGTTGGAAATTCGGATGAGGTAATTCTCGGTAGCCAGTAATTGAACCTTCGAAATATTCCGCGTGTTTCAATACCACGAAGGAGCACGCCGAACGAATACAAAGTTTGAAACTTTGAGAACATGAATTCCAGCGTTATATTTGTTAAAAACACAACATTTATTGGCACTTATGCGGAATGAGATTTGGCTACATCGAAATTCAGAATATGAATTTGATCATTTAATGACTAAATTAAATCTTATTCCTCGATGTTATAATGTCGACGCAATATGTACAAATTTAGTGTATTATATAATATTTAAGTAAAATTATATTTAAGCCATTTAGTTATACTCTGCTTACATCGCAATCCATTCAACTCCGATCAGAGCTGCTTAGATCTATAAATTTCTTTATTTTCCATATCACGCACCGAATTTGATTAAACGAAACAAATATGGACACACCTCGTGAAAAAGAATAAAGGGAAGAAAATGTTCACACCTAGCTAAACAACAATTCTAGTATTAACGATTGTTCGAGAGAAGTCGCGCGCGACGCTATGCGGTTGGCAGAGTTCTCCGCAGTAATTCTCCCTTTCTTCCTGGCTCGCAGAGAATCGCGGGGATAGGAGCGCTGTAATCCACTGCGAAAATCGGTGTGCTAATTCGTACTAGCCACTGTCTAATTCTCTCCTCTGTAGTTTGAGATTAAGCTATACGGACCCACACGTACAGCCCTCGTCGGTGCCTCTCCAGCCCCGGATTTGTGCCGGCGGATGACCCGTACGTCGCAGCACTCGGGCGGGCACGAGCGGCTTGCATTTGCATATGTTCCAGGATTTCATTAATTGCGTGCCCGGATTATAAAACGCTAGACCAGCGGAAAATACGAGTGTGTTTCGTCGATGCTGTAGAGCTAAACTTATGCGTATATAAGTTATCGTAATTTTGCTACGCGTCGACCGTTGGCAAGTGTCTTACAAGAGATGAGAAAGTGTTTGCCTTATAACTTCATCACAAGTTGAAAGCTCGATCTCTCTCTCTCTCTCTCTCTATCTCTCCCTCTCTTTCACTAGCTTCCTTTCTATATCTCTTTCCCGCTCTCTGTCTCTTTCTTATCTCTCATTTTCCCTTCGATGAGGAACTAGACAAAGTTCGAGTCGAAGCCGCAAAATTCGGTTATGCAGAGAGAAGTTTTGAGACTTGGAAAATATTATTAGAGACTGCGTATACGCGCTGTACGATTTATGAAACTTATGGAAGGCCTTCGGTAAATGCTGCAAAGTTCGCAACGGGAACTTTACCTCTCACTGTACCTTTTATTACTGGATTATTAATTTCCTTCGTTTTAATTTAGCAACCGAAGTATTACCCGGGTACTTCCTAATTTAATGCTAAGTTATGTACAAATCGGCGAATATTTGCATAATTGCTATTAGGTTGCTATATCGCGTAAGGATGACTTGAAAATTCACTAAGTGCTGTCGAAATAAATAATTTGATGAAATCTTCTCCTTCTGTTTGTAGATATTTAAAGCATATTTGAATAATTGTAAATATGGGTAGTATCAACTACCAACTGTAAGTTATTTGAATCTAATTGAATCGAACATAATTTTACTAATTTAATTATTAATAATCACTGCATTCGATAAGTCTTTGCATCACTTTTGGACCTTCAATGAATGATTATAGCAATTCCAAGCTTACAGATGAATCCAAAACTTTAATTCGCCAGTCGTAAAAACAGATATTCGTGAGATCTATTTTCGAACAATCGAAACCAACAGATTTCAAACTTCAAACTATCCGTCGGTCATGTATGTGGCGGCCTACACTATTCCCATGCAAATTCCCGGTTTACTATTCAAATCCCTCCACTTACCACGTCCTTATAGTGAGGAACAATAATCCTGTTACAATTATACATTTCACGGCTGCACCGGTGATCGACACAATCATTATGGCCTTTGAATGCTCGCACACAATTGGCCAGAACTGCATATATATTAGGCAGTGCAACGAAAACTTTAGATTTTCGCGACTGGTTGCGAAGCTCATTCACCGCGGTCCTCGCTGCTGTTTGCCATCCGGCAATTCCCTGACACCCGAATCGCATATCGCTCATACAAAGACTTACCGATTGAATATCGGAGTGGCTTTAATAACAAGCGGGCTACTGCCCAATTAGCATAAATAGGACCTCTCCAATTGACAGAATATTGATAGAAGAGTACCTGACATTGGAATCCGCGGATGTCTAAGATCAACGAGGATCTAAGATCGAACGACGAGCACTGGCGTCGATGTCGAGACGTATTTCATTCCGAAAATTAAAACGTTAGTGTAATCCGACATCGTCGGCGTCCCTCCTTGAGCCTTGAGCGTCAACCTTAATCGATAGCATGTCCGACGTGAACCCGTTGACCGTAAATCGCGTTTGATGGCATCCTTCTTCTCAGCGACTTTTCGCCTAAAAAACGACCCTACGCCTCTTCGAGACCCCTATTTAGCCGAATGAGAGGCCGCTTTTAATCGGAGGAGGTATAAGGAATAATGCGAAACAGGTTGCAATATCGCGGGAGGGAATAACCGCGCGATCGCTCGAGGAGCAGAGTGATTCTCCATTATTTCGTTAGGGAATTAATGCTTGCGAGTATTTCCGGAAATTTGATTTAGCCCCACGGAAGCAGATACGTCGTCATGATTTATGAGGATCGCGCAAGCGAGTCGCCCATTCCTATTGCGCGTCACGCGAGCGTGTATCTGCGGAAATGCGCAAAACGCTATTGATGTTCTAGCGTACTTTTGATGAGCGACAAGAATATCGCACGCGTTGCTTATCTCTTTTGTCTGTAAGAGATGAACTATCGGGGAATTGCCAAATATTCTCTTTCTGACATTAATGATGCTCAAGAAATTTGCTGGATAAGTTCAATACACTTACTCGAACCTGCAATCAGTTTTTCAGTCGAGAATTAAGAAATTGATCAAAAACTCACCCTTATAGTGCAAAAGTCGTTTCACGTTATTTATACGTAGCCCGTTGTATTATACAGCTATAAATTAAGAGTTTCTTGTCCACTATAGTCAGAAAGTTGATCAGATAATATTGATAAAATATCTTTTAGCCGATGGTTTGCAAGTCAAGCAAATCCAAAGAATGATGATGATGATTGTGAATTAATTACATGACGAGTCGTGTTTTCTCTAAAAAGGTACAGTAAAGCAGAATATTTTTATCCAAAATCCTGCCTGCGTGAAAATCGTTCTCTTCGGGCGCACTCGGCAAAGAACGCAGAAAAAAAGGTATCCTTCGGGCGCGATACTCTCAAATCGACCGTATCGACGATCTGAAAGGTCGTGAAGGGTCAACTCGCGAGCGCCCAAGGACCGTACTCGCATACTCGTTTTCTCTCGTGGTTGCGAGCGCAGGCAAATGTATGCTCATGCGTGACGTCTTGATATGATGCCACGATAGGAGAATCGTGATAATTCATCGCGAAACGACCTCCCGCGGACGTTTATCTTTCACGTATAGGGTAAACGGCCTTTCCTTTTATCTCCGCTTATATTACCGCACCGGGGGGAGGAGAGAAACGTGACCGTCGCGAGAAAAAATGCGGTAAAAAATAGCTCTTTGACGGGCGAAGGGACGTAGTTCCCTTGCATTTGGGAAAAAATTATGCGTCCGCTTCCGATCGTTCTTTCTCCGGTATTCCTTGTAAATATCTCCGTATCGCAGCTGTTTCGTAAATGAGCCTCTTTTCAGCCGCGGAATTTGGCAATCGAGCCCGTGGTGACCTCGCAACTCGCGAACAGGAAAGAGGTCGTTTGCGTCACCCAGGTATTAACGATGTAGTCCTGTTATCTTTACGGCATCGATAGTACAAATGAAGACATCCCTGTAGCCGACTTATAAGGACACGATGGTACCGCGATGTGGCGAGTCGCCAGTCATTTGGTTCGGTGCGAAACCGGAACTCGTTACGAATTTGAGTGAGATACGTCCGAGAGTTCGAAGAAAACGTCCGTCGGATGCGATCCACCTGTACTCATCGAGTTCTCTGTTCTCTCTTTTCCATGGAACGTCATTACGATATTATCAAGTCTCGTTAAAACTTTTTGGAATGGTAGTAAAACCGACTGACGTTCCACTCCGACTGCCAGTTCTTCGGAGGTTTCCGTTAGTTCTCTCCAGCTCGTGCGAAGCTTCGTGAGAGAGGGGACCTTATCTCTCGTGAAAGTTTAAATTCCACCGAAATTTATTATCTCGTTAAACTTTTTATTCGTGGTTTCGGGTCTGTAAAGCTTTTGCTTCAGCATATCGATCCCTAATGTCGTCCTTTTTTTTATTACTCCAACCATTAACGTTATTGCTAGCTCTCGTTTTTTGTGATCATTCCGAGCGCAATATGCAGATACGCCTCACTGCGGATAATTGTTCTCTAAAAGCCGCGTTTAATAGCTGATAAGTCCCTTTGACCAAATTGTCGTAAAACTCAGAAATAAGGTCGATGGACTTTTTCGAAAATGTCAACGATCCGTCGTCGGGTGGCACTTGGCAGTTCAAACATTTCAAGAAATAAACATGAATCTGTACTTTCAGAGCGATTTTCAAATTCATGCAAAATTTTATGTCAGAAAACAAATCGTGAATACAAATCCATCCTCTATTCGCATCACATATATTTATGTATTTATTCTAGAAGAATATTTATTAATTTTGTTATAATTTGTTACATTCGTTTCGCAGTTTTGAACAAAAACAAAAACGTATACGTTTCATTGTGTACTTTGTAAATTAGTACCATGAAGTTGATATAAAATGATTATACCTTCCTATCAAGAAGCCCTAGAAATTCGTTCCGCACCTCATCATAATCGATGTTAACAACCCTGGTAGAAATTAATCGTGGCATTCCGATTTATTGTAAAGGCCCTATATCGGAAAATCATTATAAAATCTGTACGAGAAAATCTCCCGATTCTGTCCAGTTTTTGTGTAGAAACATTACTATAAATT